>CM035310.1:3100809-3140440 GCA_002900995.3 Ganoderma boninense
TGCACGCCCGTCGCCGTCGGCGAATACATCCGCGGAGACGTGATTGTCGACGGATCGGACTTCAGTCCGCGGAGGTACCGCCGGACCGCCTCCGGCCCCGCTGTCGGTGCTGCGAGCACAGCCATCGGAGCACAAGGTGCAGCACCGAGATGGGAGGAACGGAAGACGCAACGAAGGTAGGATTTGCGCGATGGTCCGGCGAGGTCGTCGAGTAATTGCGGCCCCGAATAGGGTATGTGAATGTCGCGGACTACCGACATCGTCGCGAAGGTACCGAAACTGGGGGATTGAATGGGAATGGGATCGGAGGTGGAGGAAGGGGTGCCGTAGTTTGTCGTGGTAAGCAGTGTTGGGAAGCGTGGCTGAAGGACAACGGGGTTCGACTCGGGGAGTCTGGCGCGGGAGGAATAGTTCGGGGGCACGCCAGGACGCGGGATGAGTATATACCATGCTTCGCGGGAGGACGCGACGGACGAATGAAGAGATGGCGGGCATGCTCCTTCGCTTGTGCTGACATTCTCCCCCTCCAATTCGCCACCGTTAGCGACACGTGCAGCGCGTTGCTGCTCGCGGTGGATGGCCGTGCTTCCGCCGAAGTTGCATGGCTTCCGAAAGCACGGTAGACTCGTTCCCAAGTGCTGTCATACGCCTAGTTTGTGGGTCCCCCCGACTTCTCGAGAGCCGAGAACCATGAAGCGCCGTCGGGGTATGGTAAGCCACGACAAGACCAAGGGCTGTTTAGGACGCCTCGTTGTGCCCTAGCGTTATCTTCGAAGGGAAGATAATCCCCGATAATCCCTTCTGGTGGCAGGTGAGAGGGAGGCTAGAAAGTTCGGCGTGCTTCAAAAATTGGAGGTACCATGACTGGGACGATGAAGACACCTAAGTACGGCCAACTGCAAGCCGGCCATGCCAGTGTGGAACGTCAATACGCCCATCAAAGGGAGCGTACGACCGTAGATAGCGATCGAGAGCACCTTCGTCTCCTGCACTGATGGAAGATCTTCAGCCACGGAATGCCGGTTAGTATGCAAAAGTGATGTTCTTCCGGCGACTTAACGTAATGAATTATTGCCGGGTATGGCAGTCTTGGACGGGTGCCTGGTTCGCTTACTGGTTGTCGAGTATGTGACAAATCACTGACGAATAGGAAGACCTGAGCGCTATGACCTTTGGAAGACACTGACGAACTCAACTCACTATGTGGATGGGACAGCTCTGCGAAGTGGCAGTATGCACCTGACATGTAACGTCATAGTCCACCGAACATATAGATGTCGTCGATCCCAGGAGAGACGAAGTCCAAAGATAGTACTTGAAGCATTCGGAACCTCGGGTGCTTACCTCCAGGCGAGCAGACCATGGGAACCCACGAGGCACAAGTCAAGGATTAAAGGGGGCAATGTGGACCGTCGTCAGGCTAAGAGAAGGAATTGTGGATGGCTGTGAAAGACAGTTGCGCGACGCTAGAACGGTGATTCGGATATAGACCCAGCCGCAGGAGGATGATCGTTGAGGGGCAGGGCACGCAGGACAAAGGACTAGACGAATGAGGCCAACATATTCTGATGTGCGCGAAAATTCATATATTTCGAATTGCGCTGCTATTGAGGATCGATAGACGCATCCAGGACGGACTCCCGCGCGGCCATTCGGTGCTCGGGGAGGTGAACATTCCTCTGGACGGAACTAACGCTGACGTCAAGACACGATTCAACATTTATTGGTGAATGTGTGCCAATCGAAAACGGTCCCTGATGCAAAAGAGCGGCCCTAACACCTTGACTGCGAGAGAGTAAGGATGCTGATGCGCATGGTTCTAGGGTGGGAGCTCACCATATCCGCTTCGAACATGCGTATTACGCTACTGCCATCCCGCCCATGACCTCATATAGCCCTTCCATCGGCCGACGGCCAAGGTGCTCGCTCCAGAAGCGCATAATCGGCTCGAACTCCTCTTTCGACCGCGGCATCCCTTCCCCCTTCATCTTGACCTCTTCAACCTTGACGAAGCCCTTCCTGAGTGCCGTCATAGCGTCCGGCGGTAGCGCGGACTCCGCTGGCGGTGGCCGATGGAAGATCAAGAAGGGGGTGGGACACCGTTCGCGCAGCGTGGGGTATGAGAGAAGGGGTCCACAGACGCTCACGATGGACCCAAGTGTATGCGAGGTCAGCACGCTTGGAGCGAGATCGCGGGCAGAACCAGAAGGCGGTAGTGAGTTCTGATGCTGCGATAGAGCCGTCCGCCAGTACTTGAGCGCGAATTCGGCGGCCACGCTGCCGCCTTGAGCGAAGCCGAAGAGATGGGTTCGGTGCGGGGGCCATGCGCAGTCCTTCGTGAGATGCTCGATGACTTTGGACATCAGCTCCAGTGCGGGGGTCGGGTTGGGACGATCAATGAGTTCGCCCAGGGGATCGAAGGACGTGTACCACTGGAAGGCTTGCTCGTACAAGAACGGGATCCTGGGGGCGCATTTATCCCTAAGCTTCAGAATTCTGAAGGGGAAAGGGAGCGAACACATACTGTTCTGGTGCTCGCAATGCAAGTGTAGCGGTCTGGGGCAGGTGCAGCTGCCGTCCCAGCTTACCAAACGGAATCTGGGTGTCGCCTGCCAGGTACACGATCAGCCAGTTCGCCAGCAGGGATGGGTCGCGCATGAGACTCACCTAGACCATGGAGCAGAATGAGCAAATTCTCATCCGTGCCGTCGTCACTGGGGTGGTAGACGAAGGGTACTGGAATAGCTGAAGCCTTGGGAGCGGGTTTCGTCTTCGGCGTCGCATCAGACGACGCGCGCAGGGCGATTTCCTTCTCTGCAGACATGTCGCTCAGAAAACGAGGATAACGCAAGCAATCAAGCAGCAGCCATCGTAGAGCGGAAGAGAGGGTGAACCCCGCCGAAGGTTCTAGTCGTGGTCGCCGATGAGGACATGGAGAAAGGACGACGCGCCGGGCGCTGCCGCCGACAGTGGCGACCCTGACTTTCGCCTCTTCCACCACCATCGGCTACTGGCTGCTACTCCTTGCCTCCTATCCTCCTCGCATCATCCTTCCTACTTCTCTGATAGTTCCTACTCTACATCTCTTGGGCTAGAATATCCCCAACCCGCGCGATGGCCACCTTCGATCCCGACAAGTGGCTTTCAATGCTAATGGAATGCCAACACCTCCCAGAAGCCGACATGAAGGTTCTCTGCGAACGAGTGCGCTCAACTCTGCTGGAGGAGTCCAACATCCAGCCCGTATCAAGTCCGGTCACAATATGCGGCGACATCCACGGGCAATTCTGGGATCTGCTCGAGTTGCTGAGGAAGGGCGGGATGGTGCCGGAGACGAGCTACATTTTCATGGCACGTATGTACCCCTCCGTACCACTCGAGAAGGCTGCTCAGACAAGTTTCAGGGGGACTTCGTTGACCGCGGCCACTACAGTCTCGAAACCGTCTCGCTACTTTTGGTGCTGAAAGCGAAGTCAGCGTTCCTCGCCCTCAATGGAGCTGTGATTGAGACCGCTCGTCAGATATCCAGACAAGGTCACTCTCCTGAGAGGGAACCATGAGAGTAGACAGATTACCCAGGTCTATGGCTTCTATGGTGCGTACCTCTAGTGGTATCGAGCCCAATATATGCATACAACGGTCTGGGCAGACGAATGTCAGCAGAAGTACGGCTCGGCGCAGGTATGGAAGGCATGCTGTAGTGTGTTTGATTATCTGAACTTGGCGGCGGTACGTACGTCCTCCGATTACCTGACGTTCCCTAACATCCACTCCCCCGTCTCAGATCATTGACGGCGAGACGCTATGTGTGCATGGCGGTCTCTCCCCTGATATCCGGACATTAGACCAGATTCGTGTGTTGTCGAGAGCTCAGGAGATCCCCCATGAGGGCGCATTTTGCGGTATGTACTTCTTGGTCCAAGGTCACAACGTTCCCTGATGTCCGCACAACCAGACCTTATGTGGTCCGACCCGGATGATATCGAGAATTGGGCCGTCAGTCCTCGAGGAGCAGGTTGGTTGTTCGGAGGTAGCGTTACACGCGAGGTACGTCACCCGTTTGGCTCACCATTGCGAGACCGATACGAACGTGTCAAAAGTTCAACCACGTCAACTCTCTACGGCTGATCGCAAGAGCACATCAGCTAGTCCAAGAAGGCTACAAGTACATGTTCGATGAGCAGCTCGTCACGGTGTGGTCCGCGCCCAACTATTGTTATCGGTGTGGAAATATGGCTTCGATTTTGACGATCCGCGACGACGGCGAACGGTCATTTACCGTTTATGATGCTGCACCGGAGAACGAGAGGGACAAGGGTATGCAGAAGTCGAGGAAGATAGTAAGTCCGTCTTTCATCTCCGGATCGCGAGGCTGACTTGTTTTGACTACAGGGGAATATGCCATATTTCGTGTAGACATAACTTATTATCAGTTAATTGTACACCAGGCTGCATCGTGGATCGTCGCTATCCCGGATCTGCTCGAGAACCCGTTGCAAACGCGTCAGCTGCTGAGGCTTGAGCATGGCATTGGGCTACTATACAGGTGAATCGTCGAGGTGGGTTTTGTGGACCCATCGCTACTGATACATACATCGGTGCACAGTCGAATCATCACAAAACAGGTTGTTGGTCCCAAGCGATCTCATAACATCCAATAATTACTCAACGTCGTACGGAAGCGCATTCCGGACGCGCTCCAGGTGCCCAAGTTGATCGCATTCCCCATCCTGAATGCAATCCGCCAGCGTCATCGCAATGTCTTGGCCTTCCGTGTAAGCACCATGCAAATACCCTGTCCCCAGTTCAATTTAGTTCATTGACCGTCTTCTGGAACAGGCTGACAGACGGCTTACCGAACCACTTCTTGCTCGTTGCCTCTCCGGCAAACCATAGCCTCTTGTCAACGTTGGCCCGCAGGTTGCCCTGGTGTTCGCTCAGGAAGTTCGCCGGCCAGTTCGAGTACGACCCTCGGAACAGCGGGTCGCTGTACCAGCGCTGGAAGTAGAAGTCGAGAGGCTCGGGGATTGTCGCGTGTGGGAACATGGATCTCAGGACGGACAGGATCTCGGCTTGCACGGCCGCATCGGTCATGGATTCGATGCGCTGGGAGAACGTTCCCTGTCAACGTGCGGCGGAGCCACTGGGTGAGTGTTCTCCACTGGCGACTCGAGGGCCGACGTGGACTCACGGTGACAGTGGTGAACAAGATACCGCAACCAGGGAAGATCTCAGGGTGGTCCAGCGTCTGCCAAACCGGATACCGTCCTCGCTCATGGTCTGCGTACAGTGCCATCTGTCGGACATTTCACGTCAACGCGCGAAGCATTTGAGTGGCAAGAACGGCGTTAGACAGGCACACCTCCGTGTCGAACCAGAACTTCTCGGGAAACTGCATGAAGACTTTCGTGTACGTCCCCTGTTCCATCCCATGGTCAATATCGTCCGGCTAATGACATGGAACAGGCCATTCGGACTGCTTACCATCGCCATGCTGTGAATTGCCTCTTGTTTCCAAGTAGGCAGTGGCGGAATGAATCTGACGTCATCGTGCTGCAGGACGCCAAGGCTGAACGTGCACAGCGCGTGGTCCGCGGACACCGTGGTGCCATCCGACAGCATCACGACGACGCCTTTCTTGGACGTGAAGATCGCCGACACGGTGGCGTTCAAGCGGACCTGGCCCTCGGACAGAAACTCGTCGGCCTCTTCCTGAATCAACGCCTTGAAACCACGCTGGTCGATGGAGAGGAGATTCTCGGGCGAGAACGTCTTGAAGGTATGGTTGTGCGACTGTCACCAGCGGCCCCCGTGTCAGCACGAACATGAAGCACAAAACGCTAACCTCTACCGGAAAGACTTCACTGCGGGTCCACAACGGACATGCACACCGCTCGGCGAGTCCTCGCCAGTCGAAGCTGCGGGGAAGAACGTTAATGCACCCAGGATGAAGCAAGCCACGATGTTTCCTCTGGCGTCGCGCCGAACTCCCAGTCGAACTGGTAGTACTCCGACGCCATCTCGTACCGCGAAGAGGGGCGCGAACCGGAGAGCGCGTAGCCACTCCGTGCGCTCATGTCGACGAGCTGGTTCGGAACGCGTGCGCCTGTACATCCGCACCATGTCAGGTGAGCATAACCATTCCTCTCCACGCCGCTGGACGGAGAGCTTACCAGCCGTGGCAGTCAGGCTCCGGAAGTTCTCGATGGACTGGCGGAACACGGCCTGGAAGTCGACCGCGCCAGAGTCGTCGTACGTCTCTGCAGCCAAGTGCAGTAGGCAAGCGAGCAAGTAAGCTTCTTATTTCCGCCATGTGGCGCCTGTGCAGCATGCGCACTCACCGACGCTCATGAAGTCGTGGTTCGAGCGGAGGGACACGTTGTGCTTCTTGGCGAGCTCCCAGATCGGATTCGCGGGCCCGGAGCCCGTCTGCGTGCCTTGCACCCAGTTCGCACCTACCTCGACCGTCCAGTCCTCCCCCGCCGCCCCGAACATGTGGCTCATCATCCGGCCCCCGAGCTCGTGCCGGGCTTCGACGATGAGGAAGTCGTCGATGCCCTGCTCGTGCAGCGTCCGCGCGGCCGTCACCCCCGCGACTCCCCCGCCGAGAATGAGGACTTTGGTGTCTCTCCGCTCATCGGATAGCACGGCCTGCACGTCATGGAAGATCGGGAAGGCTGCGGTGCGGATGGATTGGCGGAGTGCGAGCGAGAGGAGGAGTAGGGTGCGTATCGAAGCAAGCATTGCGGAGTGTCGGTGCTTGCTCGTAGCTCACGCCCGTGCCTGCAGAAAAGGAGCCGTGCTTATATGCAGTCGCTCTCCTCCCCGCGGTCGCAGCAAGCTTCATCCCCAGCGACCGTGAGATATGGAAATGCACTTATCGCAGACAGACAGGATCAGACGGAGATAGCCCGAGCCACCGGGGAGGACGCGGCGTCGAAGTTAAGGGTTCGATAATGGCCGTGCGGTGGTAGCGCTACTTATCATGAAGACGACCACATGAGCCCCGGTGCCGCACGTCGCTCGCGCCTGGCAATGGCATTGGCACTGGCAGCGGCAAGTAGGCTGTGGGAGAGGGCGGGGGTTGCGCCTGTGGTGCGTAACGTAGGCTCCGTGCTGCGCCTTCAACGGTAAGCTCCGACCAACGTCATCGAAAGCTCAACTTGAAGGCTGAAACCTCGTAACTACAGGTCTGTGTCTTGGCAGTCGCTGGAGAGTCGTGTGCATCAGCGTCACGGTTCACACGTCGCTATAGACTTGGATGCAATTGCTATTAGCTTCTCAAGGTCTCATCCCGGGCGGGTCCCAAGAGAGCCCGCGCGATAGCACTCATCCTCTCCGCGACGAGAGAAGCGTATCGCAGTGCTCATGAACCTTGACAGCTTGACCTCCCACGGGACTAGCCTCACCAGCAGTCAGAAGGATTTGCCAGGGGAGGTAGAGATAAGGAGGTCGGTCGTTCGGGCCTTGTTGGTAAGCTCAAAATGTATTATTCATTCCCAGGGCGTTTGAGCTGCTGTTAGACGGCGGAGAGGACGTTGGCATGGTCGGAACACACGCGGCAAACGCATGGCCACGGTTCGGGGTGGGCGGAGTAGGTAACGATAGACCCGGGTTTGGAGTTATGAGCGGGGGGTGGAGAAGTTCGGGGGTGGCTGCGGCTCTCGTACGAGCTCCAAGAGAGGCAGTAAGTTATTCTGCGCGACAACCCTTGGGCCTAGACGGTTACTCATCGACTGAACTGTGGCCAGATCCTTACGGAACTTCATCATTCCAGTGGTGTGTTCTGCTCCTCGAAACCGCCCTACTTCGCGCTGGGGGCCACTCGGCCTGAATACCTTGTGCTCCATGGGCACTGATCAGTCCCCATCGGACCTTTGACTTCCCTCATCTCTGTTCCTTCTGTCATTTTGTCCTCAAACCCCGTCCGAGAACGTTCGGAAACTCCCCACGACGGGCAGTGCACCAGAACACTGTGAGGAGCGCTGCCCAAACGGCAGCATCAAGGGGAGCATCAAGGTCGAGTCCGCTACGCAGGATAGTGATGATGTCCACAGTGAGCGGAGGGCGTTTTCCCCTGCTGGTAGGAGCGAGACGGTTTGCTGCACGCAGCATAACTTTGAAGCGCGGCTTATCGATGTCCCATGGTAGGCCGTGCAGCACATGCCAAGCTTGCAGGCCCGAAACATAGTTGTTGACAGCCGTCTCCGAGTAAGAGCCCACCATGGCTGCTGAAAACAGCTCTAAAATGTTCATGGTGACTGGTGTGCGCTCTTCTTCCGTGACACCGTGAGCATCGCACCAGACTTGATAGAGGAGAAGACCAGCACCGTATGTTTCGAGTGTAGAGTCGGCATAGCCCAGGGCCAAGGTGTCGAGCACACGGGCGAGATCATCTGCGGAAAAAGGGAGTGGGTGTCCAGCCCTGCCTAGAGCAGCACGAGCGGAGGATGGCCTCCACAAACGCAGACGATCTTTGGCGAGACAATGAGGGCGCAGTTCTGAGGGGGCGGGCGTTAGGTGAGCTGGGTAAGGTCGGGGGCGAGCGTTGGTCGACCGCACAGGGATAGCAGCTGGGCTAAACGTCCGGAAGGGCGTCCCACCAGAAGATGTCATCCCCATCGAGAGACTGCCCGAGGTCCTCGGGCCCGTCATTGAACTTGAGGCGCTCAGCCGGATTGGGCCCTGCGGGCTTGGGGAGGGGGGCTGGGGTCGCGCGTAGTCGTTCAGAGTCGGTGAGGGGAGCATTCCAGTCGACAAGGAAGGGCGCAACTGTGGCAGGGATTGGGATTGGAGGAAGGAGGAGAGCAGGAGTGGGGTATCGTCCGCGAGATGGGTCGTCTGCAGGGTTGGATGCGCTAGTGACATAGCGTGCATGCACCATGACGCTTCGTCGCTCGAGAAAGGCTGAGAGAGCCGCTTGAAGATGACGTTGACTGCGAGGTGGATTTGCTGCAGCGTGTGCGTCGGCCGCGCACGGAATTCATCCAGGACCGCAAGGTACTTGGCACACTTCTTTGGCGCGAGAGTGACACGCCATGCATGCAGATCCCAGATGAGACCTGTAAACTCAGGAGCGGAGGAGAAGTCCTGGTCCTTCTCGCGCTCCCAAACCAAGCCGAGGCGCTGTGAAATGGTGTCGATGTCCCCCAGGGCATAAGTGTAAAGACTATTGTCGTTGGAGCGTTTAGAGGTGGTGGAGAGATCGCGGAGGGGGAATGTAAAGTCCTCGACGAATTCTTCCACTTGGCCATCAGGAAGGAGCCCGCCCGCATACCACAAGCGACCTCCACGATGATGCAGGCCGCCGTTGGCCTTGATACGAGTGCTGGCGTCGACCCGCTTGCGATTGAGCTCTGGAAGGTGTTCGCGCAGGATGCGAATGAATAGGTGGTCGTCAACCCACTTGATGAGAGGCCCAATGCCGTGAGCACGCATGACATCGGCCCCGGCATCTGCAACAGAGCCATAGACTCCCACACAGGAGCGACCGCCAAACATAGCGCAGACATCGACGTCGAACTCATCATCACCGGTCCGCACGACAACGCCTGGCCACTGGGATGGATGGAGGGGGATAGAGCGAAAGGCCTCGGAGATGTCTCGAATAGCGCCTTGTGAGCCGGGAGGTAGCATGGCGAGAAGAAGAGATACTGAGGAGAAGGTACCCCAGGTACAAGGGTACTCTGAAGCATCAATATGAGAATTAATGGAGGAAATCCCAGTGGGGCTAGGCGTGTATGGATAAGATAAATTCTGGATGAGACGGAGCATTGTGGTTTGTGAGGTTTTGGAATGAGAGAGAACGGAGACGTTTGAAAGGACCGAGGACTGATTCAACGATAAAACGAGGGTATGGGCCATAGTATCGACCGCGGTCGCGCTCCTTCTGGACGAGGTCTCGAAAGGCGTCGCTGTGCAGCAGAATTGTCGGGCTATTGGGAGGAGTGAAAGACGAGGAGATGGAGGGAACACCGATGTCGAAGCCGGAGCGAAGAGAGCAGGGAATATGAGGGTATCTGCCGATAAGGCCTGTTGCGCAGAGTTCCCGCTCCCAGCCGTCAGCACTAAGCGGTGTTCGGGGCTGGTGAGTCCAGGCTGAGAGGGCAGCCTTGAGCGCTGTGATCTGCGCTCCCACATCCAGAGCAACAGTGGAGACCAAAGGTGCAGGGGGAGGCATCGCAGCCACGCGGAATGTTGAAGCGTAGGCAGACCTTGGTACCATCGGAAACTCGGCAGATGCCTTTGCCTCCCTCGCCTCGACGGACGTACGCGCGAACTTTGTCGTGGGAGTAGAGCTTGTCCGCAGTGCAGTCCCGGGTGTAGTGGGAGTGGCGGCCAAGGCAGACTGCGCAGGCGGAGGTCGCCGATCCGTGTGCGCTGCTCTGAAAAGAAGAGGAGCTCGACCGCGGGACGACGGAGCTGTACCGGTCCCGGGCGTTGCTGGGCTGACGCTGCCCGCCTCGGAGAGAGGAACCCTGACGTTGCGAGGGAGGGGCCTGAGCGGCATGCTGACGAACGAGCGGGGACGACGGAGTGGTCCCAGATGTCGCGCTGTGCTGCTGATGCGAAGCAGCCAGCGGACGAGAGTGTATGATGAGAGAGAGAGAGAGAGAGAGGAGAGAGAGAGGAGAGGGGGGGGGTGTTTTAAGATGTCAGTGCATGAACTAGGAGAGGGGAAAATCTGCAAAATGAGACTGACCAGCTCCGTTAACCTCTTGACCTCTGCGAGAGTCTGCAAAGCGGCTGCTTGGATCATCTCGTTGATAATGTCATTAAGACGCTCTTCATTAATGACGGAGATGTCAGGAATGGTGGGTGCCTTCCTGGCCAGTGCTGCATGGTATTCGCGGCGAACGTCTGCAAAGTATCGGACGAGAGCGCGCTCGCCGTGCTCAGGATGACGACGGGGCGCATCGTGGCCTTCGAGGCGCATGATAAGCACCACAAAGGCCTGTATGTGCTTCTTGTCCCAGCCGCACTGCTCAGCGAACTTCGCAAAGACGTGTCTGGCCTCGGTGAGGTGGTGTAGCTTTAGGGCGGAGTCTGGCACCGCGTTCCGGCAGGGCTTTCCAGCCGCAGTGACCCGCGTAAAGGATATGGTGTTGGTGGATGCATCCACGGTGCCGTGAAGGCCGGCCGAAGAGTCTTCTCCGACTGAGGAGAGGGCAAGTTGCCTAGCCTCGTTGCGACCTGCGTGGGTGAAGTACCAGAAGTCTAGGAGCTTGGTGGGGTCTCGCAGCGTGGCCAAGGCGTATTCGGTTATGCCGTAATCTGTGCGCGCACTAACGAGTTCTTGCCCTATCTCGGGGAAGGTGAAGGTACTTGCCGCAGTGGACGAGGCGGGGACACCAGCTTGTTCCGTACTATCACGGCGCTCCTGCTCCCGCTGACTGTCTTCTTCCGGCGACGCTGTTCTTCCTCAACCTGGAGCAAGCGCGCTTCCTCGTCCTGAAGACGCCGAACCTCGTCCTCTTGCCGTCTGCGCTCTTCCTCCTCAAGCCTGCGGGCCTCCAGCTCCGAGGCCTGGTACTCCTCCCAAGCCTGTACCGCCATCTGATGCTCGAAGGTCCAGTTTTCCTCGGCCATTTGGCGCGCCCGCTCTTGAGTGATAGAGTTACGCTCCGCTAAGGCTGCGATGTGATCCGCACCAGCGCCGACCGAGTAGTTGGGCATCACCTCATTGCGAGGGTCGCGCGGAGGAGCGGGAGCGGGGGCGGGATCAGCCATGTTCGTACCGGGCAGTGAGGTCGTACAACACGTCTAGCAGAGCTTAGGATAGAGATTAAGCGAAGCTATCGTAGCGAAAGAGATTTCCCGAGGACCGAAGACTCCTCGAGCTCGCAGTGCGCGGCGGGCGAGCTAGGAGAAAGCGGCGGCGAGAGGCGAAAAGGAAAGGCGCCCGACCGACCGCTTTCCGCCCGGCCATAGACTATGCACTGCCGCCACCCTCGTACCTCGCCTTCCTGCAGTGCTGACAACTCGCAACTTAGGTAGCCGAGCACGTGCATACGCGTCTTGCTACTTAGCGGCTGACCTGAAGTGAAAGACAGTGAAACCTCTCCGTCTGCGTTCTCCTCCCAATATTATCGTCTTCCGCGCTCGAGCAATGCGTTCCACGAGTGCATTGTAGGCCGTCCGAACCCTATGATAAAGAATAAACTTAAGCTAAGACTTGTGACTGACTTGTGCCGCTGTCTACAAGTTCAATACAACGGAACAATTGGTCTTGGTCTTATCTTGCCGAAATGGTTGAACCGTGCGGCGCGGTCCATGGGAGAACCACGCTCTCTTCCTGCCCACCATGATCATGGCCAGTTCTCATATTCCTCCCTGTTTGCGGCACTACTCCCAGCGAGCTCGCGAGCATTACTGGCCGGACTACGGCGCCATGGAAATCTAATGCGCCTGATGCGTCGGCACCGGTCTGGCAGGGTGCCGTTACGCTGTCGAAACAAGCTCCCATTGCGTTTCTTCGGGTCCAAGCACGCTTTTCGCCTAGGCCCCCAGCTCGACTTGCACGTTCTCCCCCATTCGCCTCTTACTGCACATTAGCCTCTGCGGACCGGACGGTGGTGCAAACATGGCGTCTCTGAGGTGGTCCTCGTCGGTGGCACGCGGTCTGGCAGTGTCCGCTGTCTCTCGTCGTCCAAGTCCTGCCCCCATTCGCGCCCTCTCGACGTCCTTCATACCTCACCAAAACAATTCAGACGCGAACATGGGCGGCAAGAAGCCAACTTTCGCATTTGCGAGCCGTCTGAAGGATGGGCGGGCCCTTTCGTTGGACGTGTGGTCGGTCTTCAAGTGAGTCATCATCATCCTCTCTCCTACTATGGACAGGTGCTGAACTTTTGAACTTGGGCACTAGTGCGGCGAATCTGCCCCCGGACTGTATCAACCTGGGCCAGGGATACATGAACTTCCCCCCACCAGAATGGGCCCGCGATGCAGCAGAGGAAGCACTGCGCTCGGTCGAGGGCAATCACTACGCGCCGGCGAAGGGGAGACTGAGGCTGAGGAAGGCGATCAAGGAGTTCTATGGGACGCAATTCGAGAAGGAGTTGGACCCAGAGACGGAGATCGTTGTGACCAGCGGGGCGAACGAAGGTGCGTTGTGTCTCCTCATCATCTGCGCTGTACCCCCACCGTGCGCATTCTCCCTACTTCCGTCACTTCCACCCCGCTTTGCCCTCCCGGAGCCAATGCTTTGACTTGGCGCGCCGTATGTTGAATGACTCGTGGTACAGGGCAATACGCTGCGTTCACGGCGTTCATCGAGCCGGGGGACGAAGTCATCATCTTCGAGCCCTTCTTCGACCAGTACCTGCCGTCCATCGCCTTCCACGGCGGGAAGTGCGTCTACGTTCCCCTCCACCCCAGCTCTGAACCTGCCCCGAACGTCAAGATTGGGAAGCAGTCGTGGACGATCGACTTCGACGAACTGAGGTATGTCTCCGCCGTCTGCCTGGGTGCGACTCGTCGGGATGGAGGCACTGAACCTGTCGCGGCAGGCGCGCCGTAACACCGAAGACGAAGATGATCGTGGTCAACACCCCCCACAACCCGGTCGGGAAGGTGTTCACGCGCGCGGAGCTCGAGGGCATCGCGAAGATCGCAGAGGAGCACAACCTCATCGTCATGTCCGACGAAGTCGTGCGTCTCTCTGCCTCCTTCGTTGCAGAAAACTCGTTTCCCTGACGTCCTTGCAGTACGAGAGCCTCGTCTTCGACGGACTGGAGCACGTCCGCATCGCGACGCTCCCGGGGATGTGGGAGCGCACCATCACGGTCGGCTCCGCAGGCAGTAAGTTCCATCTGTCCGTCTAAGTACCTCGTCTGATCGCGCCCCCTCCCCTCCTCCCCGCCCCTTCTCACTCGCTTGCAGAACTGTTCGCCGCGACAGGGTGGCGCGTGGGCTGGCTCGTCGGCCCGCCCTCGCTGATCGGGCCCACGACGGCGGCGACGACGCGGATCGTGTTCTGCTCGAACACGCCCATGCAGGAGGCAGCCGCGGCGGGGCTCGAGCAGGCGCACGGGCGCGGGTTCTTCAAGCAGCAGCTGGCGGAGTACGAGGAGAGGCGGGGGATCCTCGTCGACGCGTTCGAGAAGCTCGGGCTGGAGTACGCGTGGCCAGAGGGCAGCTATTTCATCCTCTTGGTGGGTCGTCGTTCAGTGTTTATGGGGGGGTACGTGGTTGCTCAGACGTTGACGGGCGCGTAGAACATCTCGAAGGTGCGCTGGCCTGAAGACTACACGTTCCCGGCGACCATCGAGGGCCGTGGGCGCGATTTCAAGTACGCAGTTTCTCTGGGTCCCGTGCTTGCTGGTACCGCTCTGACCTCTTTCGCCAGAGCTGCTTGGTTCATCGCAAACGAGATCGGGGTGTCGTCCATCCCGGTCAGCGAGGTACGTGTCCTCCAGTCTTGTGTCTATGCGCAGGATTTAAGTTCGCTTTGTCTCGTGTGCAGTTCTATTGCGAAGAGCATGTCGGGATCGGCGAAAACTACGCGCGGTTTGCATTCTGCAAGGATCTTGACACCCTCCGACGCGCAGGAGAGCGCCTCCAGCGTCTTCGCGAATACCTCGTCTAGAGCTCAGGCAAGTCGCGCGGGCATTCGTGAAGTCGATCCCTCGGCAAGCAGCTTCACGTCGGCTGGTCTATCGTTGTCGGATGATTCACATTCGATGCATACAGTGTATGTACGTACGATACAGCCGAAAACTCTTGGAAATATCTGTGGCGATCCCGTCTACGCTACACGATGTTGGCTATCTATCTATCTAGAAGTCTACAATACTATACAGTTCCAGAATTATAATGCTATAAACATAGCTCGATTCACCTCGAAATCGGGACAGCGGTCGCGCCGGGAGGCGAGAAGAGCAGCCCGTGCTCGTCCGCCGAGTCTCCCTCCACGCTAGCACTAGCACCGGTACTGAGCGCGTCGAAGCCCGTCCTGCTGGTCGGCCGCACCTTCGTTGCGGTCTTCAAGGCCAACTCGGGCGGGACGGCCAGCGCCCCGCGCACGTCGCGCACCACAGGCCGCGTCTGCCGGGACATTGACAGCGGGAGGTGGCCCGCGACGACCCGCGCGCCGTGCGCGGTGAGGTGCGCGCGGTCGCGGCTCGAGCCCACACCATCGTTTGTGCTTCGCGGCGCTGGGGCCGGAGCCGGCGGCCCAGATGGTGGAGAAGAGGACGCCGAGGATGGAGACGTAGCTGTTGACGCTGATCACGTACGCGCCCTCGACGTAGTCGGGGTCGCGGAAGATGAGGACGAGCTGCGCGACGTCGAAGATGACGGGGAAGACGAAGTTGGAGAGCGCGATCCAGAAGAGCGTCCGGATGCGCGTCGCGTACGAGCCTGCGTGCGTACGTGTCGGTGGGTGTCAATGTACGATGATGTGTGGGAATGGAGACGCACCACCTCCTGAGAGCGCTGCGTAGGGACCCTTCGTGGCGGGTTGCTTCTCGTTGAACCTGGCTCCCGAGTGGAGGCGGAGGAGGAAGATGGATGACATGTAGCTGCTCAGGAAGTGAGAAAATACAGGGCGTGGTTCATGAAGGGACACACATACATGTCATCGACGAGCTGCAGGAACAGCTCTGACTTCGCGAACGGCGACGACCATATTGCCGCAGACTCGCTCAAGATCGTCCTCGGCGCGCCGTCAGTGGACTGGACTGTATAGAGCAGGTAGGCGGCATTCGCAGCTCGCGTTACTTTCATGACGATTGCGGGCCCGTAAATTGCGAGGCGGACGGGCAGTGCGAACTGGCGTGGGGGATGAACGGCGAGGACGCGGAGGAAGAGGATCGTCTGAACGCATATCGGGCCGACGATGTAGACGGCGGTGAGGACGGATACCAGCGCAGGATGCGGCGGCCTGAGCACCATCTCCGTGATCTGTCGCGAAGAGAAGTCCGTCAGCGAAGGCTCGCCGGCACCGAAACACGCGGAAGCCGGCTTGTAGCTAGAACTCACCACGACGTAGGCGGTGAGCGTGCCCTGGGCGAGGCCGAAGGCAATCGCACAGACATTGAGGACGAAGCTTGGGCGCCGCCGGAGGGCGGGCGTGGAGAAGACGAAGAGCACAACGGCGGTGGGGACAAGGAACGACGAGAAGACAGTTGCGATCAGCAGCCCCTTCAGGCCCGGGACGAGGGCCGCGACGGGAACCACCTCCGAGTCGAGCCCCCCTGGTGAGTTCTCTGGAATGGGAATGGTCATGCCGGACATGATGAGCACGGGTGCAGTAGCTCCACGACGAGAGGCTTATGAGACTGCTTTGCCTGAGGCGACGCAGGAGTCGCTCTCCAAGGAAACCGTGCGCCGCTCGTGTCGCGGTCATCGGTCCACAGCGGCACATCTGGCTCGAGTGCCGTCGGCGTCCGAGGAATCCACCAGCTCGATGCAGCGGAGAGAGGCTAGGGCGGAACGCAGAGCTGTCGGCGCGGTCTAGGGCCGAAGCGGCCGCTGCAGAGGGAGCGCGCTGCAAGACCACGACGAACTTGAAGGCTGCGACCGCACCGTGGACGCCAGTGTTCGCTGTTCTCTCTTGTCGACGCGGAGAAATAGACAAGACGGGCATCACGAAGATGAGATGGCCATAGTTTGCTTCTTCGGAGATGCGATAGTACCGCAGGTCATGGTTTCAAGTTCGCCTGACGGAGGGGGTTCAACATCCACTCGCAGCCTGGTGGGTCGACAACTTACCTCGGTCCTCGAATATTTACGCCAGAAACCTTCAGCGAGAAGGGACATGCATCTCCAATTTTTAGCTGAGAACGGGGGTTAGCGATTTCAAACGAAAAAGAGTGAAAGCCCTTGCGCACCCCAGGTGCGCGGGCGGCGCCGACGCAACTCGTAGCACCCACCGTCCCTGATCCGGTTTGATGGTTCGAATGAAGGATCTGGACTTCGTGTTCCAACGGTCACCAGGCTATAGGGGAGGAAGTGGATGACTGTAGTCGAATCAGTGAACTGCTCGCGATCTGAGCGATATGCGAGGGCCTTGGAGTTGCCTAGCAGTGTAGACGGTCAGTTGACATTTGCTTCGTCTCTGCACTGAATCAGTAAGTTACCGCTTCCGAGGGGTCCAGTCGCATACACTTTACGCACAGTATTATTTTACAGTATCATCATGGGAGTTCAGGATATAGGACCTTAAAGATCCGTGTTTCTACCATGCGAAATCAGCAATCGCACTCCATTGCCGGCTGAGAACGAGCAACCAACCGATGACTGTCGGCTAAGCTCCCTTCTGCGCTGTGGGCATCCACGTCCGTCCCAGCCCAGTGCGAGGGGAAAACGTGGTGTCCAGTTGAGGAGGAATCGGCCCGAGGCGTTGGAGATAGCCAGGAGCGAGCAAGGAAGTGGAATGGCGCGCATTCTTGAGGCAGTGAGACCACATACGTACTTGGCTGCGACGGGACCAGATGGTAGAGAAGAGAACACCGAGGATCAAGGCGTAAGCTGTTGACGCCGCTGACGCACGCCCCCGTAGATGTCAGGTATACACCTGGAGTCGCTGCGCGACGTCGAAGACGACTTCCAGTAGAAAGACGAAGTTCGAAACCGCGACTCAGAAGATCGTCCGAGTGCGTACGGCGTTGGAGCCTACGTGCGTACGTGTTCGTGAGCCCGCGATGACGACATGTAGCGTAGTAGACTGGGGAAGCACGTCCAGACTGGAAAATGGCTGTGCGCAGCCCTTTATGTTTGTATGGGGCGCACGGGTTCCCCACTACACTTGACACGGGTATGGATCCGGAGGGAGGTGGCCAGCGTGTATCTGTCCCGACCGTGTGGCGTGAATGCGGGTGCCGGAGGGCATCGCGCCAGAAAATGACAATCCACTGGCATGCCATCGACGAGCTGGAGGGAAAGCTCCGATTTCGCGAACGCCGGCACTGTGGCAGGTCCTCGGCACCCTGTTCCTCGACTGGATGTGGTAGAGCAGGTTCCCGGAGCTGGCGACTCGTGTCGCCTTCAGCGCGATTGCCGACCCGGAGAGCACAAAGCAAGCATGGAGCGTGGCATCTGACGTAGGGCGTAGGCAGCGAGGACACGGAGAATCGTCCGAGAGCATATCGGGCGGACGATGTAGAGCGTCATGAGCATCGATAGATTTGTCAGCATGAGGACCAGCTCCCTGATCTGCCATGCGAGAGAAGTCACTATTCAGTACGATACGCCGAGAAGGGTGAATAATGGATACACATACGTTCACGTGTGCAGCGATTGCGCCCTGGGATATCCCAAGCCTACCGCTCGGACCTTGAGGATGAAGCTTGAGTGTCGCCGGAGGAGAAGGGTTTAGTAGAAGGCGAAGGGGACGATGACGATAGGGATCAGGAAATACGAGAAGACGGCAGAGGTGAGCAAACCATTCACCACATTGAGAAGCGCGGCAACAAGCGAGCCGAGCCCGGACTTTCCGCTGACATTCTCCATGACTGGAGGCATAGATGCTGGCCACGTTCGTTGGCAGACGCTTCATGAAGCCAGGTCAGCTCAGACCACCTGGTAGTGACGCCTGGGAAGCAAACTCACAAAATATGCTTCACCAACTCTACGCTGCCACAAGTTCGTCTCGGAGGCTATGACTGGGGTCTCCGTGTTGGGATAGGGAGGGACTCATGTGGCAGACTACGGCTACGGCATTCCGTGGCAGAAAAAAAGGCCGCATATAGTCAACATATCGCACCCTTTTCTCGAGGAGGAGTAACGCCTACCACCATGCTTCAATCCGTGGCTCTAACCAAGGAGAAAAAACGTCGGAGTTCATTGCGGAAATTGGGCAAGAAGTCGGTAGCTGGCTGCGATCGGTAACTCACCTCGAAGATGGAGCTCGAAAATCCAGATTGGCTGGGACGTGAGTGAGACGATGAGCACAACTTGAGTAGAAGAAACAGCAGTTATTTTCCCCAATTCGATAGTGAGGAATGGTGGTAGGCACAAGTTCCACGAGGAGCTTTGGGGCAAATATGTGGATGGCGATTCGAAGGCAGCGCCCTGCGACTCCCCAAAGAGCCTGGCGAAGCCGACACTCTCCCTAAAACTTGAAGCACCGTACCCGAAACCGTCATCCTGTGCATGGCCTGTATGGAGCCTCAGGATTCGTCCGTGGTCGAATCCAGCGATAGCCTATACGTTTTCCGACACTAGATATCGCTCGCGAGATAAGCATGTACCATCGACCTGCTTATCTAAGTCAATTCTAAACTTCAATCTGTGAGTTGGTAGGTTACTCACGAGCTCTTGCTGCACCCAGCATTGCTCTCAGGTAGTCGCTCAAGGCCATTCCAAGGTGTGCGTCGCCGATGGTCGTGCTGGAAGCTCAGACTCCAGTCCTGAAGCGTGTAGCCGACTTCTTTTCATCAAGATCCGATTCTGGTAAGAATGGCAGGACATGCACCTCTCCCGCGATGGTAGGATTATCCGGTGAGCAGGGATGATGATGAAGTTACGATTCACGAAGTTGGTGGAAGACCGGAGGCCGACGGCAACCTGTGGGCGCTTGATCTGCCTTATTCGTCCAGTCAATTACGTAATGCATGGCAAACTTTGCGGAAGTGTCCCGGTTTGGAACATGTTGGGAATGCTCCTCTTCCCTCTCGCTCTCTCACCTGCCACTTTTCAAGTAGAATGTACTCAACGAAAACTGTGCATTAACGCTGAGTGAATTTAATGGCACATTATACACATCGCTCACGTCTGCCTTCTTCTGCAGGCTGTTGCCGCATTCAACAGCTGGCAGTACATTGAACGTATCACTTGGTCCTCAACTGCAGAATTACGGATAGCCTAGAGGAGTCGGTATGGTATGCAACGTACACATTTTCGTTCGCCGCGTCTCTCATTAGTCACACGATGGCAGGTTCTTTTCTTCCCCTCACCTTGCCTCGCCTTCTATTCACAGGTCATCGTCGTCGTGACAGTTTTCGCACTGGTCTGCGGGGACTGGCCAGCTGTCATCAACGGCTACAACGTTAGTTTCACACAAAGTGATGTCGATAGCCTATACATTGCCGCCCCTAACGGATTCTGTATACCCGAGACGCCATCCCCTCGGAGCCACCGACCGTCATGCTACTCCCCCCCAAGCCCGAAGGCCCTCAATGATTCTCCGCCGCACCTCGCCGACTCCCTCATTCCACCCGCATAGGACTCGAACAGCGCCGTTTCTCATGACCTAGTCTCCTGACCTTCGATCTTCGACAAGGACAGCCCCGCGCCCCTTAGGTGCTTGCATTGTACTCAAGCACTCCGTGCATCCTTATGCTCTTGCCTTTCTGGGAAACACCTGGGAGGAGGCGTCGATGTCGAGCGATGTAGGTACTCCTTGCTATCGTAATTTTATTTGGCGACTCTTCGAAGACAGATCATCTGGACATGCTCAGTTCTCCTCTGGAGTGCTTCCTAGGCGAAGTCGGTATCAGGACGGCCGACGTGTCTGCGGTGCGCTCGCGGCGATCTCTGCGTTAACTGTGGAGAAGCCCTCTGCCAAGCGAATGCCGAGCAGACCGAACTAGGTAGAGGGGCTGGGTCGTCACCCGGGCCGACGGAGGCACGAGGCGAGCAGCAGTCTTGTCCATCTGCGGATCCTCTCGAGCCTGCTCCTTGCGCCGACAAACAGACCGGTGCTAGGGCAGCCCGCAGATGGCCTCGCCGTGTTTGGGCTGTCCGCGCTCTCTTTATCTTTATCCCACTGCGATACTGTCTGATACTGCCGCCGTGGAGACTCTGATCTGCGAAAGGGGACGGTCCTGCTCCCACTGAGACCGATACGTCTGTTTTTGTCGATCTTCGTGACGTTCTTCTGTCTCCCGCCCTTCTGCTTTCACCCTCTTTCCACCTTTTTCGTGCCGCTGATCAGAGTTGATTCCCTCCAGCTGACTCTCGGTCACTCGCATGTATCTATGCTGATCCATTCAGTCCCGTACGGTGGCGCTGATCGCACTGCTTATCTCTTCATCCTCCCCCTCTCTCTCCCCTCCCTTCGTCCCCGGCGTATTCGCCTCTACATCCTCGGCATATGCAAATTCGCCTCCACATCTTCCACCTCTCCCCCAAAGCCTGGCTCCCGACTCCTTCCCGGCTTGGCTCAGTCTGGACAATGGCGGAAGCCAAGAAGCTCGTCCTGGGCTGGACGCTTGAGAAGGCATTGATGAGCATCGGATCTATTGGTTCTATTCCGGACCACTGCGTGGGTAACATAGTCGTGGTAGGCGATAACGATAACCGGCCCTGCGTTTGCTTCGAGGACGGGCGGGCTGCTCGGCGTGCGCACGACGGACCTCCGAACAGGCAGGACACGAGGAAGAAACGATTGTGGGTCAGCGGGCCATGAGCGTTGAGGGAGGGCAGAAGACCGGGACATGGCAAAGATTTCCACGCATCCAAGCACGACTCTAGTGGCTATGTCGGCGTCCCCGTCGTAGCTGCGCCACTCGGCCTCCAAACCGCACGAGAGACTTCAAACAACGTACCAAGCTCCAGACTCAGCCTGGACAGTATGTAGGCTGCGTAAGCTTAAGGTTCGCCTCCGACAGCGTTTGGCAGCGCCGTGAGCGCGCATCCACCCACCAAACGGCACGTTCGCGCCGACGAGGGCACGCGATGGAGGGCGTGCCGGTGAGGTGAGGACAGCATGAGGTGAAGCACCAGTGCAGACTCGATCCGGAGGTCTCGCTGGGGACATCGATGTTGATAGGCTCTGAGGACGCAGATATGTAGGCGGTAGATCGCCCAGATAGTAAAAGGCTACACTGGATGCGTAAGGCTGATCCCTGAGTGGCAGCGACGATACTTATTGCCACCATCGAACCGGATCTCGGGTGGACACTGGAGGATGAGGTTGCGATGACGTCGACGAATGGAGGTCCGGAAGGAACTTCAAGTGTCTCGGGATGGTTCTCAAACCGACAGGGAAGCCAGGTGGCTCGTCCGCATGCCTTTCCCGCACCGCATGTTGGGATGGATTGCCAAGATATGTTTGCCAAATATGCTCAAAGTAGTCTGCAAGGTAGACATAGCCCGAAGAAGCAGTACGAATCTGACGTCTGCACTCCGCCTGCTTCAAAAAAATCTCGCCAGTTCGAGCGTCGGCCTGATGCTTCTTGCAGACTATCAAACCATCCCTCTCGACGAAGTGAGCGTGTGTCTTCGTGCTCACGCTGGGACTGCTGTGGGAAGTGTGTAGGCACCGTGGATGGCTCAGAACGGAGCGCCAATCTCTGGTGAACTTTGGGGAGGAATGTTCAGCCCTGAAGGGAACGCGGTTCAAAACTATTGATTCATGAAGAGAAACACAACTTACGTCGACTGTACTCTCGGCATGAGAGCCCAGACCGGCGTGTCGACCACTTTTGGTTGCACTAGCAGCATGCTCGCATAACAGGGTCCCTGTGCTGGGATCGCAAGTTGAAGTTGGCGAGGAAGAGCCGGCAACGCAGAACCATGGTCTTGCGGAACGCGGCAGCCAACGAGGAAACTTTGGTACACCAGAAACTGAATGTCACTGGTCAAGGAATTTGTCACTGGCGCAGACGGGGCGGTGAGTGCTCAACGAAGGCTTCTGATCGAGAGGATATCGAAAGTAATGGGCGGTAAGGAAGAGTAGATAACAAGCAATCGAAACTACGGCGTTCAGTATTCGCGAGATCCCCATCTATAAAACCAACTCACATGGGTACCATAATGCGAACACGGCAAGTAGAACATTTCCTGGTACATCGAATGCATGCTGTACGGCCATTAGTATGGTGTCCAAGCAAGCATGACGGCCAAGCAAACAAAAGCGTCGATCCTCCTTCATGAACTTTCAGACCTTCAAAGAGGAGACTAACGTACGAAGGCTTCCGTTAGCTCTTTCAATGCCATAACTGCTTGTGTCGATTATATATAGTGGTGTATTGAGCAGGGATTTATCTTCTCACCGCAGTAACTGCATGCTGACCTCCCCGATTCATGCTGGATGAAGTCGTAAGCATTCGCAAGCGCTCCGGAGTTCACCATCCTAAGACAATAATCAGAAGTTGATCAGGTTAAATAAGAACAAGCGGAAAGGTGAGATTGGGCTGAGCCTGACGGCGCATCTAGTCGACAGACGCGGTTGTTACCATGACGCAACAGGACACGGACGATCAGTGATTGCGTTGAGTTGTTGAGCCCGTCCTCGCGGTGGGAGAGTGACAAGGCATCTACCCCCAAGCTGCGGCGACTGTGGTACATTCCCATTCTCCGCTGCCGCAGGGCCAGTCCTCTTCGAGTTTGCTGTACGTCCTTTTCCTTTCCTTGTGGCTCTACGTGTCTTGAAATTTTCGCGATAAGGATCGGACCGTAAATTGTAGTATGGAGCTTATTAGGAAGCTTGGCGTTCAGGAATAGCATGTAGGACCTGCGGTAGCTCAGCGTTCATCCAAATGCGTATGATTTTCAGTGTTCTTCAAGTTTGCTCCACCGACACATTCACCACTCACTGTAGTCGTCGTCCTACCCTTCGTCACGGAGAAGCTAGAGGCGCCGACGTGACAACATAAACGATCAAATGCCATGAGGCACTGGGAAAGGAATTAATAACCGTCTACCGCAGACTGCAGACCAGCCGGCGACCATCTGGCAAACTCTGGAATGTCACTGGAAGGTGAACGGCCCGGAAAAGGCGCCTGCCGGGGCCGAGTGGCACAGACCGGCGTCCGAGCCAAGGGCGGTGTAAGCTATAAGCTCCGGCTCTACGTCTGGTGCATTCCTCTTCCTCCGCCCCGTCCTCGTCCCCCCTCATCTGTGCTTCAAATCGAATCTATCACTCTTTCCTCCTTCGACTACAACTATGACGGTGACTGAAATCAAGAACGTTCAGGATCTGAAGAACAAAGTATGTTAATCGCTGTACTATGCACACGACGAGTTACCCGGGAACGCGCATACAGGTCCAGGCGGCACCTATCGCGGTGGTTTACTTCTGGGTGCCATGGTCCAGATCGTGCAGGCAGCTTGCGGCCACATTCGAGAATCTGTCCACCAGTAGAAGCACCATCTCCTTCTATAAGGTCGACGTCGACGCCGTGGGCGATGTTATGGACGTCTACGGTGTCAATGACGTGAGTGCTGCATCCTGCGCACTCCTGTGTGTGGCTAATCGCGCGACCGGGGCGCGTGCAGGTACCTACCTTCATACTCTTCAAGGACGGGAGAAAGGTCCGCGATGTTGTTGGTTATAAAGCCAACGTCATCAGTCTTTTGGTGCGTATATGTGTTGCTCTGCGATGGTTGTAGCATGCTGATTGTGGGTTCGCCTCCATTGTGGACATAATCTCATCCAGAATCTCCTTGCGTAGGCGATGGACTGGAGTGTCATGTTTGTATTGTATGCTGTTCCATCTTCGAAGTATAATTTGTGCATGGATGATACAGGATGTATGTGGGTCCGCTCTGGACGAAATGGTTTGAATCAAATCACGCGAAATCGAACCCAGACACCAAGAATGGTACGGCCTCCGTTGTGCTTCGACTTCAGCTTCGCTCGTGCGCAACCTCGGAACGTGCTCGCCGAGCCCTCCACCCCCACCTCACCGCACTCAGCATCAAACCCATTCATCTAGAGCGGGTTTCAGAGGCCATTCAAGCTCAAGTTCTCTGAACGTAGGGAATCAACTGAGAGGATCTTGACCTTCGCCTGTGGATGCGCCTCGACTTATGCGCCGCCGGACGACGTCGTGCATTCCCCGCGCGCCTTTCGCCGCTTTTCCCCACCGCGTCATGTTTCCGGTCTGCCCAACGGTGTGTGCTCGTAGGTCCAAACGAATTGCAGTAGAGTATATGCATAATGTGAGGCTCAATGAACATGTACGGGGGCGTGACGGTAGGAGCGGAATCAAAAGCTCTACGGGCAACGTGCGGGGACAGGGAGATACGATTCCACTTGTGCTTCAATATATACATATCCCTACGAGCTACGGGGGTCGTGCGGACTCAGGAAGGAAGCCGCGGCGGATGCTCGTCACCAGATGCGGCGCGACATCTGGTGGAGGCGCGCGTTAGGATTTCCACTAGCAGCAGCCACCGTGCACGAGACTCGCAAACAACTTATGTTTTAACATGATTAAACTGGAACTGGTTGCGGTGCGTCTGTGTGATCGGGAGAGCGCGTTGGAAAGTTGCGCGCGAGCGAAGTTGAGGTCGAAGCAAGACAGAAGTTGTTGTGGGTTTCTTGCAAGCGTCTGGGTTAGATTTCGCGACATTCGATTGAAATCATTTTGCCCAAAGAGGACTCTGATAAGGATGTGACATGCAATGGGACATTGCCACAAGGATGTCTTAGAGTGGTACTTTCCGGTTGCCAACAGGTGGATACCAACATGTTTTTCGAACTTGACTTCAACTCCTACGTACCGTCCTCGTAGTCCTTTGACATAATGGTTCTCCAATACGATCCTGGCCAGAGCCTCGCATATATCCAACGTTCGGTAGACTCAACTCTTACTGAGTAGGATTGAGAATGTAGACAAACAGGAAATAGGGACGGCGTAGGTACACAGTAGAATGGGATGTTTCTGGTTATCTGGAGTAGTTCATCCGAATTATCTCTGCAATTTCTCGCACCTCTCTCCACGCAACCAGAGCGTTGTTAGCATCTTTCTGATACGTTTCCAACTGTTTCAGGTCATTCCCTCGTACTTTTCTGCTACTAGACTCGTGAGCAGCATAGGAATCCCGCGATTCGAAGCCGAAAGGCTTGGTGCCATCGATAAAGAACTGACTCTGGTTGTCGTCATCGGTTGCGCCAAGCTTCCTTGCTAGCGAATCCTTAAATGCTTGCCACACGTCTGTTTTGCCTGGTAGCAGCACATTTAAGAGTTTGCGGAAGGCGGCCTTCTCTTTCCTCGCGGCTTCCTCCTTCTCGGCAGCTTGTATCTTCTGCGCATCTTCCGCCGCCTTCTTCACCTCTTCCGCCGCCTTCTCCGCATCGTTCTGCGTGACACCAGTCGCCCCCCCACCGGTTGTCCCTGTCCCAGTACTTGTAGTCCCTGGCCCAGCCCCGCCACCGCCGACGCTCCCGTCGTCCTGCCGCCCCAGGCGTACCAGCCGTCGTTACTGCCCCCACACCCGCCGGCCCCGCCTGCCCCGACGCCCCGGACTCCCCTGTTGTTCCTGTCGTCGCCATCACCTCAGACGCACTAGCCGTCGGCACTGCAGCTCTGGGACTCCTAGAAATCGCGAGTGCTACGTCTGGGTGTATTTCGCTGAAGGCCAAACAGGTGAAAACGACGGCCTCCGTCCACGTGTTGAGCTGATACCGGTAGATGTCATATCTCTCTTGGATGGACAGCTGTTCGAGGAGTGTCTTTGTCTGCAGGTCTAGGCTGAGGAATGACAGATACGAGTGGTACACCCAGGATGGAATCAGGGTCCCGACGAACATTATTTGTCCCAAAAGCGTGCCTTGGGGGATGAGCAGGAGCTGAGCAAGGAATTGGGAGAGGAGCAGGATGACCGAGATGTCGATGAGGTACCGCTGTATGGTCTGGGGCAGAGAGACAGTAGGCGTAGATGGGATGGACTTGGGAGGGTTGGCCTCAGGAGGAACGATGTGTTGGCTTTGACATCTGGAGCACGTCGCTATCTGCAGCCTCCCGTGGCAGCCATCACACTGTGTCGTAGCTGTGCTCGCTTCCAGAGCGGACTCGGGCGTGGGTCCGAAACGGAGGAAGAATCGAGCACGGGTGAAGGGGCTCACCGAGCCCTCCATTCCGAAAAGAACAATGATGTCTGTCTCGCTCCTCAGCACGACGTCTCCCGGGGCATACACCTGAGAAGGGGGGTTGTGCTTGAGGTATGGCTTCCCGGAGCCAATCACCGCGCATGACACGCCATTCGCAATCATGCCGAGAGCGATGCTAGCGAAGCAGAACCAGTCCGTGATCAGGGCGCAAATGACACATGCTCCGATGCTGATGAGGATCGTGCCTATAGCGAAGATATTCGAGTCGGATGGGGAGAGTTCAAGCTCGTCGAGCTCGCCTGGCATGCGGTGGAGCTTGATAAACGTGACCCGTGCGTCCATGGTGCGCTTCGCTTGTTTCGGGAAAGCTTTTTTGACAGGGATACGGGATATCTTCCTCGCAATCAAAGACCCGAGGTGTCCAATGGGTTCCGGTGCCCTGCTGGATGGGAAATACAGTTGGGCGTGCTCAGGGCCGGCCCGACCATCGACCATGAGGATCTTCGCGGGGTCACTGTCACCACCGGGGAAGAGGGCGTCGAATACGCGAGAATTAGCGAGTTTGCTGTACTGCTTCGCAACCTCGTAGGAGCCAGGAGAGTTGTACCACCCGAACCAGCGGCGTTTGGGGACAAGGTTCACGGTAGACATGGCTCTGACTGCGCTCTCGCCACCAAAGAAACCTGCGACGCCGGACGAGTCGAGGGTAAATTTGGCGCGGGATAGAGGGAGCGGCTTGATGACCGGATCTGCGCGATTGACGAGGTTCGCGATGTAAGAGAGGGTGCTGTTTGGGATGATCGGCATAGCGATGATGAGGGCTAGAAAGAAGTGTTTGTGCTGGGGTGGAGGTGTGGGTAGTTCTATGAAGGGACGGCTTCAGGTATTTGGGTCTACGATGTGGGCCCTGAGTTGATTGGACGCCAGAATGCCACCGTATTAGCGACTACCAACCTTGTCCGCAGTGGTCTGCCATCTGCATCGTGGTGATGATCCACATCGTGTTGGAAAAGAAGGTCCATGTATCTGCCAATGATGAATGTTAGTAAGACCTCCTTAATGGTGGACTGACCTGTTGTCAGTGGAGATTTCCCGTTGAACGTATACTATCACGCACCACGGAGGCTCGTGACGATGCGTGGCGCGACGTCTGATTCCATTGACCGTAGCTGTTCATGCGCGCGATGGACGGCCACAGTGCGGGCTCCCTATTCCAGAATGAGGTAAGTAAATTGCACAACACAATGTCCTCGCTGGCAACCAACCATCATCCCTCTCGTTCTCGCAGTCTATCCGAGAGCCAGGCGTCGCTACCCTGCACGTCCATGCGACTCCAGCACGAGCATTGCAGCAGTGCATGGGGCGGCGTCTCGCCGAACGGGCGGGCGGATGAAGAGGAAATGTTCGTTGGCGAACGTGACGTACGCAGCGAAACACTGCGAGAAATCCGTTTCAGAGAGCCGCTACATGCTCCTGCTGATGGACGTCCAGCCAGCCGTCGAGAACGGCGTTCTGGCGGCGCGCTGAATTGTACATTTGGCGCACGAATACGGCATCCTGAGGAGTCGGGTAAGGTTGACAGCCGGAACTTTCCTGGCTGTTCGATGCCACGGCCAGTGCCAGAGTGGCGAGGTTGTATGGCCTTGACAACTGTCGCAGAAGAGGGGAGAGCAACATTGTCCTGGCCGATTGAGATAACGTTGTGGGTCATTGGATGTTGGAGTAGAGAGGGATGAAGGAAGGACGTGGGCATCTGAACGGCGGGGCAGCGACGGCCGGAATGTGAGGCTCCAAACTGCCACATCCTCGTACCACGCTTATCGCAGATTCGTAGCTGCTGAAGCCAGGTCGATCCGACGCCGGTCAAAGCTGAGGGTCCGGAAGTGCCGGTGGGAGGTTTTCCTTCGAAAGTGGTTTTGTTGACAGCGGACTCTGTCAGTCTGTAGCGTCAGGGTCTCGCAACCCGGAGCTTCATGGTGACGTGTCTGAACAACAGTTAGCTTCCGAAAATAGCTTTCCACAATGGCCTTCGAAGCTTTCTGGAATCTGGAACAAGGACGTCTGTGACACCCGTCCCCCTGCACCGGAACAGTGAAGAGAGGCAGAGAGCGGATAGGCCTCAGATATCCTGATTCGCAACACGTATCAGAAAGACGATGACAGACAAACCACACAACACCCACAGGTCCATCAGGCGGACATTGCACGGCGCGGCATCCACATTCCCCTAATACGTATACGGCATTGCTGGTGCCTTCGCCGCTGTCCTCAGGCTGCAAGCTCAATCAGAATTCCAAGTCGACCTGCGCCCCTCCTCGGCTCCGGACATGTAGAAACCGCGCACTCCGAACGACAAGCTTCCAGCTTTCACTGACAACTGCGGTCATCCCCAGGAGGTGGAGATCAGTAATCACCGCCGCCCAGGCCTCGTGCGAGCCGCCCTCTCCCAGCATAGTTCCAGAGGCACAATTAACAAGTTCGTGACGCATACGAGATGAAGATGCTTCCTTGTTGTCCCAGTGTGATACCAGTGTCGACGGACATTCGTGTGCGAGGAGCGACGGTGGTTAGCAATGGCGGTACCTGGATTCATCTGTCTATAATACGCTTTCGCATCCAAATCCCCAAACGCGGTTCATGACGATCGACTCACCGTGCGAGATTGAGGCACACAAATCCCCTTCATCGTCGTCCTTTCCGAGTACTCTGCGTCCTCTTCCATAGCACTGGCATGTACAGCGAGGGCTTCCAACCTATAACATGGCCACACAGACGTGAGTTATTCTCTGGTACGAGGAGGCGGAGGAGGAAGGTGGGGTGCTCAGCTACGGATAGCCGCACGTTCAGTAGTTTACGTACCGGCCACGATCGTCGGTTTGTGGGCCGTGCGTCCGGACACAGAAGGGCAGAGATATGAGCTGGAGTAAGATGGCTATAGAACAGGGATGTCCGGTATTGACGACGAGAATTTGGGGGAGCCATGTGTTGAGAGGGAAACGAAGAAGAACCATTCGCGAGTGAGTGCGATGCCGAGCGTCGAGGCAGCGACGAGGGTCCGTGTCGTAAGCTTTTCGGCTGTGGTGACACGGCGGCATCTTCACCTGTCTGGCACCGCATTCGCACTGAGATACGAGCACCGTAACAAGGAGGGTGAATAGCGTGTCGGTAAGTTGACAGCAAGGCGAGGCAGTCATTTGGACTCGGATTTGGGGGGGCACCGGCGTAGGAGCGCTCTGGCATGTATTCGAGGGGAGGAACTTGCACTTCTCGAATGCCCTACTTGTATGTGAAAACGGCCGTCCAAGAGACTTGATCGAGATGTGCGGAGCAGTGGTACCTTCTTTTGGAGTGTGGTACCTGCGGTGCGTACGAAGGTGAACTTCGAGTCGGGGTTCGGCAGGGAATTACACGTATTCACTCACTGTACGTGCCATTTGCATTGGGGTATAAATACGCAGAGGAATTATGCATGGTCTCGGAGATGGTAGAGCCGTAGGAGCCTGCCAGTGAGACAGATGGATTTGAGCCATCTGAAGAACGACTTCGCGGATGAAGCGGTTCATACACGTATCTCTCCCGCTTCCTGGGATGGATTTACAATATATGTGCGTGAGGCATATCAGCGACCTCGGCGAGAGTGTTGAACTAGGGGAAGCAGTGCGAGTCTGAGATCTGAGGCCTGATGCTGGAATGACAAGCCACCGCCGGCAGACGCCCTGGTGTCACTCCCGTGATGTGGTCACGCAACGACGCGAGCGTCCAACTTGAACTGGCGGTGGTGTCTCTTGTTCCCAGCCATATCCGCCGACACGAAGGTTCACTTTGAAAAGCGTGTACTCTCTTCCCTTGGACGAAAAAAACCCCTGCGCGTGCCCTCTGGTCTCCTTTCCTGCCACCCGGTATTCTGGTTCCAGAAAAGTTCAAGATGATGTGAGTGTTCATGGGACGTTTCGACGGTCCGCCGGCTTGAAAACCGCGCTTCCCCATTCGCCCCTGGAGGCTCGAATTACTGCCTACTGCACATTGACACCTGCCGCCCGGACGGTGGTGCAAACATGGCGTCTCTGAGGTCGTCCTCGCTGGCACGCGGTGTGGCAGCATCCTCTCTCTCCCGTCGTCCACAACCTACCCCGGTTCGTGCTCTCTCGACATCCTTCATATCCCATCAATCCCGTACTTAGCCCACAAATACAGACGACAAGAAGCCAACTTTCGCATTCGCGAGCCGCCTGAAAGATGGTCAGGCCCTCTCGTTGGACGCTTGGTCGGTCATCAAGTCAGTCATCATCGTCATCCTTCCCCCTGCCGTGGACAGGTGCTGAACTATTGAACCTGGGGACTAGTGCGGCAAATCTGCCGCCAGACTGTATCAACCTGGGCCAGGGATACATGAACTTCCCCCCACCAGAATGGGCCCGCGATGCAGCGGAGGAAGCACTGCGCTCGGTCGAGGGCAACCATTGCGCCGGCGAAGGGAAGGCTGAGGCTCAGGAAGGCGATTAAAGAGTTTTACGGGACGCAATTCGGGAAGGAGTTGGACCCAGAGACGGAGATCGTTGTGACCAGCGGGGCGAACGAAGGTGCGTTGTGCGTTCCCCCGTCGCGCGAATTTCCCCTGCTTCCACCACGTCCACCCCGACCTGCCTTCCGGGGGGCCCATGCATTGACTTGACGCTGCATGCTGAATGACTCGGGGTACAGGGCAATACGCTGCGCTCACGGCGTTCATCGAGCCGGGAGACGAAGTCATCATCTTCGAGCCCTTCTTTGACCAGTACCTGCCGTCCATCGCCTTCCACGGCGGGAAGTGCGTCTACGTCCCCCTCCATCCCAGCTCTGAGCCCGCCCCGAACGTCAAGATTGGGAAGCAGTCGTGGACGATCGACTTCGACGAACTGAGGTATGTCTCCGCCGTCTGCCTGGGTGCGAATTGTTGGGATGGAGGCACTGAACCTCTCGCGGCAGACGGGCAGTAACGCCGAAGACGAAGATGATCGTGGTCAACACCCCCCATAACCCGGTCGGGAAGGTGTTCACCCGCGCGGAGCTCGAGGGGATCGCGAAGATCGCAGAGGAGCACAATCTCATCGTCATGTCCGACGAAGTCGTGCGTCTCTCTCTCTCTTTTCATTGTCAAAAGCTGTTTTCCTTACCTCGTTCGTTGCAGTACGAGAGCCTCGTCTTCGACGGACTGGAGCACGTCCGCATCGCGACGCTCCCGGGGATGTGGGAGCGCACCATCACGGTCGGGTCCGCAGGCAGTAAGTTCCATCTGTCCGTCTAAGTACCTCGTCTCCACTCCGCATCTGATCGCGCCCCCTTCTCTCCCCTCCTCCCCGCCCCTTCTCACTCGCTTGCAGAACTGTTCGCCGCGACAGGCTGGCGCGTGGGCTGGCTCGTCGGCCCGCCCTCGCTGATCGGGCCCACGACGGCCGCGACGACGCGGATCGTCTTCTGCTCGAACACGCCCATGCAGGAGGCGGCCGCGGCGGGGCTCGAGCAGGCGCGCGGGCGCGGGTTCTTCGCGCAGCAGCTGGCGGAGTACGAGGAGAGGCGGGGGATCCTCGTCGACGCGTTCGAGAAGCTCGGGCTGGAGTACGCGTGGCCCGAGGGCAGCTATTTCATCCTCCTGGTGGGTCCTCGGTCAGTGGTTGGGGAGGATGCGTGGTTGCTGATGCGTCGACGGGCGCGCGCGTAGAACATCTCGAAGGTCCGCTGGCCTGAAAACTACATGTTCCCGGCGACCATCGAGGGCCGCGGGCGCGATTTCAAGTACGCAGTTTCTCTGGGTCCCGTCCTTGCTGTGGTACCCCTCTGACCTGTGTCACCAGAGCTGCGTGGTTCATCGCGAATGAGATTGGGGTGTCGTCGATCCCGGTCAGCGAGGTACGTATCCTCTAGTCTTATACCTATGCGGAGGACCTAAGTTGGCTTTGCCTCGTGCGTAGTTCTATTGCGAAGAGCACGTCGGAATCGGCGAAAACTACGCCCGGTTCGCATTCTGCAAAGACCTTGACACCCTCCGACGCGCAGGAGAACGTCTTCAGCGTCTTCGAGAATACCTCGTCTAGGGCTCACGCGAGTCGCGCGGGCATTCGTGAAGTCGATTCCTCAGCAAGCAGCTTCACGTCCGCTGGTCTATCGTTGTCGAATGGTTCACATTCGATGCATACGGTGTACGTACGTATGATACAGCCGAAAACTCTTGGAAATATCTGTGGCGATCCCGTCTACGCTACACGATGTTGGCTGTCTTTCTAGATAGACGTATCCAATATTATACAGTTCCACAATTATAATGCTATACACATAGTTCGATTCACTGCGCAATTATAATGCTATACACATAGTTCGATTCACTGCGATGTGGGGACAGCAGTCGCTCCGGGAGGCGAGAAGAGCAGCCCGTGCTCGTCCGCGGAGTCTCCCTCCGCGCTGACACTAGCACCGGTGCTAAGTGCGTCGAAGTCCGTCCTGCTGCTCGGCCGCACCCTCGTTGCGGTCTTCAATGCCAGCTCGGGTGGGGCGGCCAGTGCCCCGCGTACGTCGCGCACCACAGGCCGCATCGGCCGGGACATTGACAGCGGGAGGTGGCCCGCGATGACCCGCGTGCCGTGCGCGGTGAGGTGAGCGCGGTCGCGGCTCGAGCCCACACCATCGTTTGTGCGCGCGGCGCTGGGGCCGGAGCCGGCGGCCCAGATGGTGGAGAAGAGGACGCCGAGGATGGAGATGTAGCTGTTGACGCTGACGACGTATGCGCCCTCGATGTAGTCCGCGTCGCGGAAGATGAGGACGAGCTGCGCGACGTCGAAGATGACGGGGAAGACGAAGTTGGAGAGCGCGATCCAGAAGAGCGTCCGGAGGCGCGTCGCGTACGAGCCTGCGTGCGTAAGTGTTGGTGGGTGTCAATGTACGATGATGTATAGCTACTAGGAAGGGAGACGCACCACCTCCTGAGAGCGCTGCGTAGGGACCCTTCGTGGCGGGTTGCTTCTCGTTGAACCTGGCTCCCGAGTGGAGGCGGAGGAGGAAGATGGATGACATGTAGCTGCTCAGGAAGTGAGCGAAGACAGGGCGCGCCGTATGAGAGCACACACATACACGTCGTCTACGAGCTGCAGGAACAGCTCCGACTTCGCAAACGGCGACGACCATATTGCCGCGGACTCGCTCAAGATCGTCCTCGGCGCGCCGTCAGTGGACTGGACTGTATAGAGCAGGTAGGCGGCATTCGCAGCTCGCGTCACTTTCACGACGATCGTGGGCCCGTAAATTGCGAGGCGGACGGGCAGTGTGAACTGGCGTGGGGGATGGACGGCGAGGACGCGGAGGAAGAGGATCGTCTGGACGCATATCGGGCCGACGATGTAGACGGCGGTGAGGACGGATACCAGCGCCGGATGCGGCGGCCTGAGCACCATCTCCGTGATCTGTCGCGAAGAGAAGTCCGTCAACGAAGGCTCGCCGGCACCGAAATGCGCGGAAGCCGGCTTGGAACTGGAACTCACCACGACGTAGGCGGTGAGCGTGCCCTGGGCGAGGCCGAAGGCGATCGCACAGACGTTGAGGACGAAGCTGGGGCGGCGCCGGAGGGCGGGCGTGGAGAAGACGAAGAGGACGACGGCGGTGGGGACAAGGAACGACGAGAAGACAGTTGCGATCAGCAGCCCCTTCAGGCCCGGGACGAGGGCCGCGACGGGAACCACCTCCGAGTCGAGACCCCCTGGTGAGTTCTCTGGAATGGGAATGGTAATGCCGGACATGATGAGCACGGGTGCAGTGGCTCCCCAACGAGGGACTTATGAGACTGCTCTGCCTGAGACGACGCAGGAGTCGCTCTCCGAGGAAACCGTCCGCCGCTCGTGTCGCGGTAATCGGTCCACAGCGGCACATCGGGCTCGAGTGCCGTCGGCGTCTGAGGAATCCACCAGTTCGATGCAGCGGAGAGAGGCTGGGGCGGAATGCAGAGCTGTCGGCGCGGTGTGGGGCCGCAGCGGACACTGCAGAGGGAGCGCGCTGCAAGACCACGATGAACTTGAAGACTGCAACCGCATCGTGGACGCTGTTCACTGTTCTCTCTTGTCGACGCGACGAAATAGACCAGATGGGCATCACGAAGATGAGACCGCCATACTAGTTTGCTTCTTCGAAGATGCGATAGTACCGCAGGCCATGGTTTCGCCTGACGGAGGAGGGTCAGCATCCACTCGCAGCCTGATGGGTCGACAACTTACCTCGATCCCCGAATATGTATGCCAGCAGCCTTCAGCGAGATGCATCGCACATTTGTAGATGAGAACCGCGGTTAGCGTTTTAAAACAAACGAATCGAGGTCCTTGCGTAGCCTCGGCGGCCCTTGAGCGACGACGACGCAATCCGTACTGCTGCGACGATTTGAATGACGCCCTTGAACATGGTGTTCGAATAGTTCCCAGCCTAGAGACGAGCTGCCTAATGGTGTGGATTGTTAAATTACACATCTGTTTAGTCTCGGTACCTAATCGGCAACTCACCGCTTCCCCAAGTCCAACAGCCAGGTCGCATACATTCGTTCGCACAGCATCCTATACAGCATCGTCACTGACGTTCAGGACATAAGAGTGCGGATCTTTACCATGCGAAGCCAGCAATCAAAACGACGTCTTCAAGTCCCCGGCCTGCCACCCTCGGCCGATGTGGCGACGGCCGAGATCGCCCAACCAACTCATCGACGTCTGCTGGGCTCGCCTCTACGCTATGGGCATCCACGCGAGTCCCGGTGCTGGGGGAGAGTATGGTCTTCACATCTGAGTCGTCATCAACCGTGATGAAGTGAAACAGAGAGCGAGAGGGGTAGGGAGGCGTGGGATATGGCTCGCAGCGAGCGAGGAAGCGAAATGGTACCCGGGGTTGCTGTCGCGGTGGGAGCAAGCGCCGTGCTGGACTCGCGAGGACGACGTCTCTGAGGCCATGCAATGCGACCCATACCAGATGGTGGAGAAGAGGATGTCAAGGATTGAGATGGACCGGGTGAAGCTGGACACGTAGGCCGCGTCGATGCAGGTGGAGTCGCGCTGAGATGTCGAAGACGACGGGGAAGACGAACGTTGTAGAGCTCGGTCCACAAGAGGGCCGTGATAGATCCGACGTAGGAGCATGCGCAAGCATGGGCGAGTGGATGCGCGGTGTCGATGTGCGTCGTGTAGTGTGAAGTGGGGAGATACATCCGGATCCTGAGAGGGCTGTGCGGGGCTCATTGGGTGGGGGGCGTTGCTCCCCGCCTAACTCGAGACCAGCATGGATCCGGAGGAGGAAGACGGTTGACATGTATCTGTCCGGGTCGTGAGCACAATCAGAGTGCCCCGCGCCAGAAGATGTAATGCACATACACGTCATCGATGAGCTGGAAGAGAGCCTCTGAGTGAAGTTGCGCTCTGGGTGGTCACCTGCACATTGTTGCTCGATGGGGTGCCGTGAAAAAGGATATAATCGTTGGATTTGGCAGCATGAGGATCAACTCTCTCAGCTGCATTCAGGGTACGTCAGCAAGACAGAAGAACCTAAGACACGGATGTACACTTACAGTGAAGTAGGCAGCGATCGTTCCTTGGGCGATGCCGAAGCCTACCACACAGATATTCAGGACGAAGCTTGGGCATGACCGGGGGAGAGGCCTCCAGAACGCGAAAGGGATGATGACAGCGGGCAGGTCAGACGGGAAGACGGCTGGGTTGAGCAAAACCTTCAGAGCAGTAAGGAGGGTGGTATTGAGTTGGCCAAGCCCGGACTTCGTGCTGATAATCTCATGACGGGAGGGATGAGGCATACAGTCTGGCGACGGTTGTTTAGGGACGCTTTATGAACCTAGGTGAGCTGAGAGAACCTGACAGTTAATGCTACGAAGCAAACTCACAGAGCACATTTCACCAACTACACCACCGCAAGGTGGTCTGGGAGGCTGCTGACGGGGTCTCCGAGCCGCGCTAGAGTAGAGACTAAGGCGAAATGCAGCAACGAGTGGGGCTCGCATGACAATCCTCGGCTGTAACATTCTAAAGCGGAACAAAGCAGGCCGCATATAGTCAGCACACCACTCGCTGTTCTCGAAGAGAAAGGCCTCCCGCTTACTCCTTTGCGGTTCCCACACGGAGAGTGCCTCACTTCGACCAACGAGGATGTCGGGGGGATACAGTAATTTGGAAAGAGTCGGTAGCTGGATGCGATCGGGAACCCGCCTCGAATATGAAGCTGGATACCGATATCTCGAAACTGGCATCGTGGTTTCAGGTTTCCCGGGACGTGGGTGAGACATTTGTCTCAATTCGACAGTGAGGGGTGGTTAGGCGTAACCTCTGTGAAGAGGGTTGGGGAGAGACGGGGACGGAAATTCGAGATCAGCGACCTGCGTTGCCATGCAACTCCGCCCAAAGGGCGGAGCTGAACCCCTCCCTAGAACTTGAAGCAACGCACCCCCAAATCGAAGCGGATCGTCCGATTCTACATAGGTTGTTGTCCAGGGCCATGTCGTATTTCAGGGAGCACCCGGCCTCAGGCTGCCTTGACGTTCTCCGATACTGGCTGGCCTTCATGTTGACATAGATGACTCTGGTTGTGATAAGTCGCCGTACAGCCGCTCTCCTCAGTCCTGCTATGGAGACGGCAATGCGAGGAGCAAGGAAAGCGATGATGAACATTGAAACCGCGGCGAGAAAGAGATGAGGGGGGTAAAGGTGCCGAATCCTACCGTTCGCGGACCTCCGCCCCAAAGTCCCACATTTACGTAAGCTCGCGGACCCGAATCGGAATAAGCGTCGCGGTCTCTGCTGGCTGCACTGGAACCAGCATCTCGAGCTCAAGACTTGAAGGGAGCAATGGTGAGTGATTCTAGGTGTTCTGACAGTGCTCTGGCTACTCTGATGGCCTTCAAGCTGGCTCATAGCGGCAGCCTTCTAGATACCGGGGTGGCGCATCGCACTTGCCGGCTGCACAAACTTGACCTTGTCTGCGACACAGACATGTAGTTGTGCGGCGCGTATTGTCCTTGTGCACGCAATGACGCTGTACTTGCTAATGAATTCTCAGGTAGTGGCCTAGTCAATGGTCATAACATACCTCGTCCGACTCGTTCGAGTCGCGTAACTGAGTCCCTGCCATGCATGGTGCTCAGTCGCGCTCCACTTAAACCTCCACCCATCTTCTAACAATATGCCAGGCTTGGATGCGGCCACATGCTCTTTCACAACAGACGTGCAGGACTAGACGTGGGCGGTCATTTGGTGAACACGTTGTTCCGTGGCAATGGTGGCATGAGTGCGTGGTTTTGACAAATTCATCGCCGTGAGTTCTCGGTTTGAACACCATTCACTATTGTTCATTAACCATACGTCAAGGTCTCTACATTACTGAATACATAGCGAAGCCATGTACCACTGTACCCTACGCCTATCCGCCAGGAGGGTTGTATGACTCAACGATAGACAGGCCGCCATATCAGCCCCCAACCTCCTCCCCATCCATCCACTCTCACCATAATGCTTGTATACAGCCATTGTTAATCCTCCTTCCCACGAAGCCGAGCTGGGACATCACCTCGCATCGCATCACTTTGTCCAACGGCTCAGGCTGCCAGCCCAACCGTTGGCCCTCCTTGCATTCATTGACAGCGTGCTGCTCAATAACCACCTCTGCGCTGAGTCCGTGGCAGGATCATGTCCGTTCTGCTGTGATCTTCGTCGCTGACTCGGTAATCACCCCGGCAGTTGGTCCGCTCATCATCGACTCTTCCCCAAATCGTACACCCAACGTCTCTAGGATTGCGCTCCACATTTCCTATCGGCATCCTGGAACGCCATCTATCTACATCAACGCCCCCGATCCTCATACGTTGCCGCAGGTTTCAGGATCGCACCTCTCGATTGGTCCCAAGAGTCACGTCCTTCCGAACTCCCGACAGAACTGCAAGCGAAGACAACTCTGGCATGGAGGCATACGCTGAGGTTGACTCAGAATCGGAGAAACGACCTGGGCGTGCGTGATTCCCATTTTCTTGATTGCCGGTGATTGTCTTTAACCCGCTTTCTCAGCCGCAGTAGAGTTCGACATACGTGCGGTGGCTGGTGTCGCCGGATGCGCGCTTCATCGAGCACTTCCGTCGTCATCGTCTTGCATGACGGCTCTGCGAGGGCTTGCGAGCCACCAACAACAACCGCAACGCTCAAATTACACTGCAGCCACCAACGGAATACGCGGCATGCATCAGACGTCATCCCCGAGCGATCGTCTGCTATCCGACTCCGCCGGAAGGCTGGCTGCTCCCACAGCCTCGAGCTCTCTGCAGCGCTGGAACGAAGGCCTCATTCCCTTCGCATTGCACTGGAGCAGCGCCGCTTCTGACGCCCTGGTCGCCTGACAGCGATCTCCGACACGGCGGCCCCCAGGCCCGTCAGGTGCAAGGTGCACACACGGAGCTCAAACGTCCATGCTGCCTTCTGCAGCTGCCTTCTGCGGCTGTTCGACGTCGGTGTCAACGCGGGTCATCAGGCCTCAGGACCTTGGGACTGCTCAGTGCCCTTGTGCCCTTCCGAACGTCCGAGCCGCCGTAGGCGTCAGGGTGCCCGGATTAGCGACGGTCTCTCCGTCTGGGGCAACCGGGCGGGCGAGCCGAGCTGGCGTTTCGGTCGACGGAGGCAGCAGGCCAGCGGGAGTTCGACGTCCAATGCTCATCGGCACGCGTGTGGATTTGGCGTTCGGGAATCAGTGGGCAGACGAAGTACTAGTACCAGTATTTGGGTCACGGGTGTGGTGGGCGTGTCTAGACTACTCCTCCCGAAGTTGCTGCCACCGGCTGCCGCTGTGCTACTCTTCATGTCCGACTTCTCATGCAGCCCGCTAGAGTATCCGGCTCGGGCTACGAAGCTGGTGAGG
>CM035310.1:3140540-3159788 GCA_002900995.3 Ganoderma boninense
GAACGCCAAGACCACGTAGTAGAGGCTCCTGATGACCACGTGGGTCGGCGCGACTTTTTTTCCAATGCACCTCCTTGAGCGGGCGTCCTCCGAGTACATGAGGGTTCCGTGCATGCATGGCGGCCACAGTGTCGGGGATCACTACGGCAGAATGAGAGAAGTCATTGCTGCAGCTCATGTTGTCGTCTTGGCGTCCTGACCCAGTCCACCAGGCATCCCGACTTCTGGAATACGATGCCAAATATCGCCGTGAACCTGTTCCGCTGCCTCGTCCGCATCCTCCAAGAGGACCAGCTCCAATGGGCTGTGAACACAGGTGACACAGACGTCCTGCAACCACGGACAAACAACGAGAAGCAGCCCATAATCCCGGAGCACTCGTGTGTGAGTTGCGGCAAAGGGTTCGTGTCCACTGTCATCTTCCCGGCGCAGCGCGAGCATTCCTAGGCACACACCTGGGGAAGAGTCTCGTGCTGACAGGCGGGGGAACGAAAGAAGAGCCGTCCATCGACGAACGTGACGCGCACATTGAGGCACTGCCGAGAGACCCGTGTCGGACGGCAGCTACATGCCTCCGTCCACGCGCTTCCAGCTGGCCAAAAGAAGGGCGTCCAGCGCCGACGCTCAAATGTTATTAGGCGCATTGAAGACGGGATCTTGAGGAGGTGGGTAAGGTTTGACAGCGGGAATCTTCCTTGGATGTTCGAATCCACTGCTATGGCCAGAGTGATGAGATTGTGTGGGACTTGACAATTGTCGCGAAAGCGATGAACAATACTTTCCTATATTGGACGAGGAACGTTTCGGGCCATTAGTGTTTGGAGTAGAGAGGGATGGAGGAGGGACGTGGGCATCTGAACGCCAGGGAAGCGACAGCCGGGGTCCGCTCCAAACTGCCACATTCCCGTGTCACGCTTACCGCAGATTGGCAACTGCTGGCGCTAGGCTGAGCCGATGTCTGTCAAAAATGAGGGTGTGGAAGTGGGAGGTTCGCGTTCGACGGAGTGTTTCTGTAGGTAGCGGACTTTGTCAGTCTGTTGCTTCTGGATCTCGTAACTCGGAGCTTCATGGCGACGTGTCTGAACAAGAGCTACCATTCGGAAAATAGCTTTCCAAAACAGCTTTCGAAGCTCTCGGGAACAAGGACGTCTGTGACGGCCATGGCCTCGTACCGGAACAATGAAAAGAGGCGGCGTGCGGATAGGCATCGGATATTCTGATTTCGTGAAACGAACCACAAAAACGAAGACAGACTAACCGAACAGCAGGCAAAAATCCCACCAGGCGGACGTGGACAACGCGCGGCAATGGGCATCCACAGCCGCTGCTGATTAGTTATACGGCATTGCCGGTGCCTTCGCTTCATGTCCGCACGCTCAATCGGAATTCCAAAGCGTCTACAGATCGACCTGCGCCACTCCTCGCCTCCGGTCGTGTCGAGGCCGCACACGCCAAACGACAAGCGTCCAGCGTCCACAGACGACTGCGGCCATCCCCGGGACGCTGTTATCACCGCCGCTCGGTCCTCGTGCGGCACGTGGTCTGATAGAGAGGCAATTTTGGTGCCGACGCTGCCCAGTGCAACGCAGAAGGCGCTGTGCAATCACAGGGATGGGACTTTTGACGGTTCTGCCGAGGCGCTTGCTAGGATGATAGCAGCACCCAGGCTTGTGGAGGCGCGAGGAGAGACATGATAGGGTGCGTGCGTGGCCAGTTATGACGTCGTCATAACGTATCTGAATTCATCTCTAACACAATTTTCCTCTTCAAATCCACATGCGGTCACGGCGATTGACTCACCGTGCGAGATGGAGAGACACGATTTCCCCTCGTCGTCATCATTTTTCCGAGTGCTCGTGGTACCACGGCCTGTTCAACGGCATGGACAATGAGAGCTGACGTCGTTGCATAATGTCGCCACACGGGCATGGGATATTCTCTCAGGCTGGCCCGAGGAGACGGAGAACGTGGGGTGCTCAGGGACTGGTATCCGCTCGTCCAGTCGGTCACCGACGCGCCCCAGTATGCAGTCTGTGGATCATGCCTCGTGACGCCAGAGGACGGAGATCCGAACGGGAGGAAGATGGCATGGACTAGGATGCCGTGTCTGTCCGGTAGCGACGTCGAGGATTTGGAAGAGTTTGTTGTTGAGCGGGAAACGCAGACGAAGCAGTCGCGAGTGAGTGCAACGTCGAGGGTCAGCGTCGTACGCTTTTAGGCGGTGGTGATAGCGCGTGTCCATCTGTCGAGGAGCGCGATCGCACTGAGACACGAGCATCGCGACGGGGAGGATGGAGGGTATGTCGATAAATCAACGGCGAGGCAGTGGAATCATTTGGACTCCAATCGGGGGCAGGGACCCGCTCCGTCATGTATGTGAGGGTCTGGTCTTCCAATACGGGGGTTCCCTACTTGTGAACGAGGCATAGAGCTTGGTCTCAGATGCGCAGAATGGGATTTGTTTTGAATGTGGTCACTGATACCTAGGGGGCGTACGAATGTGAACAATGATTCGAAAGGGATCTACGAGTTTTCACTCACTGTATGTGCAACTTTGGAAGTACAGCATGGCATAGAGGAATTATCCGTGGCCACATTGAAGACGGTAGCCTGGCTTGAGGCGGAGGAGTCTGAGACCTCTGAAGGATGATTTCTACAATGAAGCGGTTTCCATTAGTTTCTCTCCCGCACCCTGGTATATATGTTCTAAGACATTTACGTTATACATAGCAACGATGTCGACGCAAGCAGGAGAAGGAGTCTGAGACCAAGGCGGCCACAGCGGCTGGAAACATCGCAAGCAGGCGCCCTGGCGTCACCCCCGTGATGTAGTCACACGGCAGTGACGCCAGCGAAACGAGCACTGCTCGCCGGCTTGCTCTCGTTCCCAGCCATGTCGCTAACAACGCGAATTCCCCTCTCGAAAGGTGTGCAAGCTCTTCCTTGTAATAACGCAGCCCCAGCGGCATTTCCTATTGTCTCCTTTCTTGCTGAGAAATTTCCAGTGAGACTCGGAATTCTGGTTCGGGGAAGTTGAACTGGCTTCAAGTTCCGCATCTACCAAGGCCTCCTCGCAACCGAGCCAACCGTCTTCGTAGACATGTTTGCACCTACCAGCTCCATCGCTGGCGAAGTCCTGGGAGAGGTCTCTCATCTTTACTGTGGTATATTGCGCTATCTGGCCTTGAGGTAAGTTTCACTTGTGCTCGTGCGCATGCGTGGAACTAGTCTTGATCAATTCAACCTCAAGGCTCCGTCCGCTGTCGCCCCCTGAGCCTCCTTCTCCGCTGTTACCTCACCGCCCACTGCACCTCACGATTCATAGATCGGCCAGGATACAGGTCCAACCCCCCTCACCATCATCGCTGTCACTGTTCTCGGGATAGCGGCGTAAGCCTACGATCAACTTTCTTGGCGACTTTATAATGACACAAGCTTATAGGACTTCGAAGTCACCACCATTCATATGTACATGCATATCGCTTGATCTCCTGGACAAGCCGGGATGCGCAGTGCGTGAACATTTTTATTGACTGCGATTCAATCTCGGACTCACTGCGATCAAAACCAACGCCAGCAGACGTGGCTGCTGCCGCGTTTGCCATACCTTGTGTGGCTATCGTGGACATCCTCACCTTCAACCGCCTCACCTCTGCCGTATTCAGACATCGCCCATGTTGCGCTCAGATGGCATATGGCGTGTCACGGTCCACAACCATTTTGAAGCGGAAGTGGCAGGTGCAGTTGGTCTGGTACGCAGTCTGTATCTCTTCCGTTCGTCGCAAGTCTCGTTGACCCCCGTTTATTCCAGGAGTTTCAATATCCATCACGATTCTTTCCTGCCTCGGATCATCCCCCGCTTCGATCCCTAGGTCACAGTCGTTAGCTCCGCCTTTCCTCGTTGACGACTGGGGAGCGCTCTCATGGTCGTCCCCAGTTTCTGCGCTCGTATAACACACGTATGTCCGTCGCGTTCTTCTCTGGGACTCGGCGTGTTGACTGACTGCCTGCAATTTAGTGATCGAAAGTGACTGATTAACGTCACAATCGTGCGTATTGCGCTCCTTTCGAGTGAGGACTGATCTGAGTAGTGTTGTAGCTCTTGCGCTCCATGGTACTACTGAAACTTGGATGCGGTGCTAGAACTGTCTTACGCCGGTGGACGCTTGTCGTACGGACATTCATTCGCGTCTTCGACCGCGGCCGTGACATTGACAGGTGTACACAGGCCGACCTTCTGTAGAGGATAGCTATCAATGCGAAAAGACCTGAACAGATGCAAGATCAATGGGCAAAGGGACTAACTCTGTTTCGCGGGGAACTGGGATGCATTCGGGACACCGACGGACAGCATCACCACTGGCGCACTCATTTACCTCTTCCAGACTTGCGTCTGGATATATTATGTACGTGAGGGCGACCCGCTCTGTTCATGAATCGTATCACTGATTCTCTTCTAGTTGACGAGATTGACGAATGAGTGTCAGACTGAGGTCAATGGCTTCCTATGTCGCTGGGCAGCACCGATGATGTGCGTTCCCGCTTCCTGCTCGAGTATTTGCACCAATTTCAAGCAGTCTGTGTACGAAATAACATAGTGGACAGTCGACACCGAGATGCTCGCCAGCGTCGAAGGGATCGTCGTCATCACGTTCGATACCATGCCACATAGCATGGTTTTCCTTGCGATCCATGTTTTTTTGAACAAACGTACGCCTCCCTCTTTTCTTCGGAAACCTATATCGATACTCATGCTGGCGTCGCCACGTCGTCCACGCCAACTCGTTTCTAGCGACGTGGGTCCAGGTTCTCGCTCTGAACCATACTGCCAATTCATCTCAATGTCTCGTAACCCGGATTAAACTTTCGTGCCGCATATCTCAGGCTCGACTCAGCGTCGAGAACCGCAGGTCTTGGTTGCTTCAATCGATCGTCGCCCGGCTCAAGGAATCCCCGCAGTCGGACCAGCCCCCAGGAGCACCAAATCGCGCTCACCCGGAAGGACCATCCGGTCCCATCTTCTCCTTCTGCTTCCCTGGACCACTTTCCGACCATGTTTCGCGCATCCGTTGTATCGCTGAACCGATTTGGCTTCCTTGCCTCCGCTCTCCGCTCTCTGCGCCTTCTCGTAGCCTCGATCGAATGATCGTCCGATGTGCGGGAGCAATCGTCCCCCCGAACTTGCATGCACATCATCACGGCGAGGTCCGCTGACCAGGAGTAGACGTCGATCGGCGCAGAATCGTCCGAGGTCGCTCAAGACGAGGCGAGTCGCGGCGCTCAGCCTACCACTCTCGTGTATGCTGATCGTGATCGTTGTACTCGATAGATTCGCCAAGATTACGACGACGATCTTGCGACTCTGCCAGGCCCCTGTGGCCGCCGAACTACTTCCGCCCTGTACGCCAGTAATACGGGATCTCCGTTCCTCGGCGTCGATAAACACGCTCCACTGCCAGGCGACGATACCGCACATTCAGACCAGTAACTGATAATGGAGAAGCCCACTGCTACGCGGTCGCCCAAAGGATGCAACAATCGTGCGCACCGGGGTTAATACATCCACAACTTGAAGGTGTCCCGCTCGGAAGCGCGGGCCGCAGCAGCAACCTCCCTCTATCTCCCGTCGGAATATCGCATGCTCTAACACACGTTGCCTTGCCCCGTATACGGGACGTGTATGCAGGTAAGAACCTATCCTGCGCAGACGTTGGTGTATAAGCTGACCCTCAACACAGACAGCGGCCGCGCCTGCACGAAAGCCCTTTCGCGACGCGACAAGTCAGCTCATTCCTGAGCCGTCATAGCTCGAACGACTGAGTGAAGGTCCTGGGACAAGTCGTTGACCAACGACCATCTGGCAAACCCTGGACGGCCCGAGCCGTCATATGAGCATGGTGGCACAGCCAAGGAATTCGAAGGCAGCATTTCAGGCGCCTGAACTGCCCCGTGGCCCGTGGGCGTTAGACACGAGCGCGGAGTCACGAACAAGCTCGCGCTCTTGTTAAAGTACCCTCCTCCTCCTACCCTACAGTATGTTAGCAATCGCTACTGCTCTATGAACACGATCACTTACGTGGGAACACGCACACAGCTTGAGAACGCACCCCGCACGGTGGCGCGGCTGTTTTGGGTGCCCTGGTCCAGCTCATGCATGCGGCTTTCGCCTGTCTTCCGAGAGAATCTATCCGTCCTTCAAAGTGGCATCACCTTCTACATGGTCGATGCCAACGATGTAAGAGAGGCTTTGGACGCTTTTGACATCGATGCGGTGAGTGCATCCTGCATCCTGATCCTTGCCTGTGTAGCTAATCGCGTACCCGATTTCATGCAGGTATCAGGCTGCCCTTAGTATTCTACTCGAGGAGCACAGGAAGACCGGCGATGCTATTGCTGCTGAGGCTAGCGTCGTTAACCTTTCAGCGCGTGTATGTATGTGCAGCTCTGCGACAGGTGTAGAATGCTCACCTGTGGGCTTGATCCTCGTGTTGACAGAATCACGTCCGGGACCTCGTTATCGTAAGCGCAGGACTGGAAAGCAGGATCAGACCAGCCTGAACCTGTGCTGCAGCAAATCCGCGCTCATCCGAAGGACGGACACAGGCTCATCTTCGTCCTTCTCCTACCCCGAATTCCTCTCCTCTCCAACATCGTTTCGCGCAATCCGTCGTGCCACTGAGCGGGCCGCTTGCTGAGATGGATAGAGGTTCGAATCGTTTCGCTGTCGGATCGGCCCGGACATGCTGAACAAATTGCGCTCTCCCAGAACCGCGAGGTCCATCTGGCGCCATTCTTCCACCGACATCATTGGCCGATCTGGCTCTCCGCCTTGGGATCGATGGTCTACCTCAATCATCCGACCATTCGCTGCTGTGCGGGAGCAGTCGTCCTTCTAGATCGTGCACGGCATCATGGCTAGTTCGACAGACCAGGAGTACCTCTTTCAACCCGGGACTCGATGGCCCGAGGGCCCGGGTGCGTCGTCACATTCAGCGTATTGCCTTCGCTTTCGCTAATCCTGGTTCCTGTAGTCTTATTACGACGATTCTGGCGTGTCAAACAGGAGCCTTGTTCCCGAGACCGTATATCCTGACATTGGAGAGAGCGGAGACTAGCGCTCACTATCACGCGTCTCTACGAATGCCACCTACATGATCCTACGATCCTACGATCGAGCGTAGACACACACAAATACAAGGTGTTCCGCTCGGACGCGTACGCAGCAACTGCACTCAAACACATGGAATACTGTGGCGCTTACTCCGCTGCCCTCCCTACGTGCACTCTATGCTCTTCGCCGTCTCCCAGCGCGGCAAGTAACCCCTACTCTCTACCATCACGCTCGGGAGCGCGACCTGGGTCGTGCACGAGCTCTCGACGCTCTGGCCGTAGGTGCCGAGGCGGCCGCTCACGCTCGAGTCGCTGAGGTCGGGATTGGAGTGGTGCTTGCCGGCGGCCCAGATGGTGGCGAGGAGGACGCCGATAATCTCGACGTAGTTGTTGGTGTAGAGGATGTAGCTGCCCTCGAGGAAGTCATGGTCGACGAAGGCGAGCACGATGAGCACGACGTTGAAGATCACCGGGAAGACGAAGTTGAAGACCGCGATCCAGAAGAGCGTCTTGATTCGCTCGAAGTACGTCCCTGGTGTTCGTCGTTCAGCATGGAGGGGTCTCTAGCATCCGCGGCTCTCCACCACTACCAGTGGGAGGGCAGGTATGTGAGGGACGTACCCTGCGACGACGAGCTAGTGTGCAACCGCTCGATGTTCGGCTGGCCAGCCAGCACGCCCGTCCTTTTGCGGAGCCGCAAGATGAAGAGCGTGGATACATACCTGCCGGCAGTGATCATGGTCAGTATATGGAATTTAAGCTGTGGGGGGGCAATGCAACTGAGCCGTACATGTCATCGAACAGCTGGAGGAACCACTCCGCCTTCGCGCTGGGCAAGGTCCACACCGCCTGGGAGACCGTGAAGACCGAGTTACTGCTCAACCCGCCTGCGCCGTCCACGATCTGCTGGAGGCGGAAGATCATGTATACCACGTTCGCTATGCGCCCGAGCTTGAAGAGTACGATCGGCCCGTAGATGGCGAAGAGAAGGGGGCGAGGCAAAGTCCGTGGTGGGTACGCGGCGACCACTCGCAGTATGAGTATCCCCTGGACGCAGAGCGGGACGACGGTGAAGAGGTATACGGATGCGATGGCTGCGCTCGGTGTGGCGGATAGGTTCAAGAGCAGAGCGTTGACCTTGGTATATCAACGGTGAGTATTGGAGTGTGAATGGTAACCGCCGGCGGTTCACTGAATGTTCCTTACAGAGTTGGATATCCCGATGATGCCTTGTGCGACTCCAAGCGCGAGGGCGCAGACGTTGAGAATGAATATCGGCCGCCGTCGGAGCTGGGTAGTGGAGAAGAAGAAGAGGACTACTGCGATGGGCACGAGGAATGCCGTGTAGATGGTCTCGAGGAGCAGCCATTTCAGCTCCTCCTGGACGAGGGGGAGGGGGACCAACCCTGGAGGTAGAGACGGGGCCTGCCCGGATACAGTGGAATCCATTGACATGACAAGGAGAAGGGGAGGAGATCCATGGAACTGAGTAGAATCCCCTGGCATTTATGCCTGGGCAATGTCGAGTAGCCGACATGTCCGAGGATGCGTCAACGGAGAGACTGTGGTATACGTGCACCTTATTGGCTGTGGCCAGAGATTCGACGCTCCACGCTTCAAGATAACAGCACAGAATCGCGCGAAACAGGTCGTAAGTCAATCCGACGGCTCAAAATCACCATCTAACTTCGAGATCGGGTAGATGTGACACTACCTGGGGTGGGAGTACCAACGTTACGGCAACCCGAGCTACATAGCTATCAGCCTATCTTCTGCTGTCGGCGGCCGTTCCACCCACACCCTCGATGGCTATGCTCGTGGGTAATGTGTTTGTGAACGAGACATGGTGATGGAATTGAACACCGTCCGGAAGCCAATACCGATCCTCCACTCCCCCTTCTTCCACAACCTATAGATGGTTGCTTGTAATTATATGAATGGCCTGTGAGAGGAGATGCGATTACTGCCGCATGTCTGTCAACTGTCAAGCGGCGAAGAAGATGTCAACAACATCGCTATTCCCTATGTGACTTGCAGTTACGAGTATGGTGCTGCAACTGGTATAGAAGAGACAGGGCGTCCAGGGCAAATCTTCGAAGGTGATGGTCCAACCTTCGACACTAGAGACGCCGCAGATCGAGCACATGGTTGAGAAAAGTACTGGCCTGTATGATTTTCAGGACCGCTATCGGTGTGAGAGGGAACTTGCAAGGTGATCGTTGACCTGTAGGAACAGCACCTAGGTAGAGTTTCGTGCCCCGAACCACCTGTCGGACTACAACTGGGCAGTTGCACCCTTGTTGACAGACTTCCCCAATTCCAGGTGGAGCAGACAAGCTTCCTGCAGTTCGATCTCGTACTGGTGGAGCCAAACGGCCAGCTCTGGGACAACAAGTCAAGCCCGCCTTCGCCCAGGTCCCATACCACAGCCTTTGAATACAGCAAAGGAACCATTGGGTCGTCTCTGCTCCCGGATAACCGGGATACACAGAACAGCAGTCCAGACCTCCAAAGCCCCGAGAGGAACATATCACGCGTATCCTGACCACAAGCCCGTTATCCACATCCGCCGGCTCCACGACCGGTCTCTCGCGGTCTCCTGTCCATCCCACCTTCAGCTTCTTAGGCCTGGCCGCGCAAGATGGCCGCACACTTCTCCGCCACGACCACAGCCGGCGCCATGGTGTGGGACCCAATGATCTCCGGGAACACAGAAGCGTCGCACACGCGGAGGCCCCTCACCCCATGCACCCGCAGCTCCGCATCCACGACGCTCTCCCGCGCGCCGTGTGTCCCCGGGCCCATGCGGCACGTCGACGTGTAGTGCCACGACGTCGCGGCGTTCGCGCGGACGAACCTGTCGATGTCCTCGTCGGTCGAGCCCTCAGGCACGAGCAGGTCCCTCAGCGGGTAGCCCTGCTTGACGACGTCGTCCGCGAGGCGCATCGCGAGACGCACGCCTTTTCGCAGCGGGACGACGTCCTCCGGGGCGCTGAAGAAGCCGAGTTCGACCTCCGGGCGTGCGCGCGGGTTGCTCGTCTGCAGGCGCACGGTGCCCGAGGACCGGGGCCGGATGAGCACGGTGTTGAGCGTGAAGATGCCCTTGCCCGGGAGGTCGACGTCCGAGACGTTGCTCGGGATGTGCATGAACTCGATGTCGGGCCGGTTCTCGGGGACGGACGCGTCGAGGTCGCTCGGGTCGCCGACGACGAGCGCGCTGTGCTCGTCGAGAAGGCGCGTCGGGACGAACGTCGACCGGAGCTCGAGGGGGTGCGAGAAGAGGCCGCGTCCGGCGAGGACGTACTTCGCGAACTCGACGGTGGCTTTGAAGGCGTTCGTCTGGAGCTGGTGGATGGAGTCCCGCATCGGCACTTGGAACATGACGGGAACCCCGACATGGTCTTGCTGCATACGAGCGTAAAATGAGCTTAGGGCAAGAGAAGAGTGCTGATAGAGCAAACACAGACCAGATGACTTCCGACCGCAGGCATATCGCGGACGACGGGAATGCCTTTGTCCTCCAGATGCTCCTTCGGACCTAGACCACTGCGATATGATCAGCTCGGTTAATACAGCGAGGGCAAGGTGAATACCTGAGCATCAGAATTTGAGGCGATGCCAACGCGCCAGCGCACAAGATGATCTCCCTCCGAGCCTGGGCGAAGTATCGATGGACGGCCTGTCGGGACTCGCTGGCTTCAAAATGCACTCCTGTGGCGCGAACGCCGTCCTCTCCCTTCTCCGCCAACTCTATGCGAGTGACCAGTGTATTCGTGCAGATTTTGAGGTGTGACTTCCTCTGCTGAGCGAGCTTGGGAGAGAGAAACGCGCGATAAGTCGAGTCTCTGTCGGCATGTTTGTCGACAATGTGGTCAGTGGGCCCTGTACACGCAGCCGGGGCGAAGGGGGAATTGAGGTCTGGAGTCTGATCGATCCCCGCCTTGCTTAAAGCACGGATGAAGCTAAGCGGGATACAACGTGAATACAGGACGGCACAGGAGAGAGCAGGACCCACTATTCATTCGTGTGGTATGGATCCGAGGACTCCTGGTTCTGCCACACACCTGTGAAAGCAGGTCATCGACAGGCATCAAGTAGCAGTGCATTGAAGGGATACATGCCACCCTGCCCGCGATATTGCGATGGCGGATGGCTGTACGTCTTCTCGGACTTGACAAAGTACGGCTCAAGGTCTTCATACCCCCAACCTGCGTTCCCAAGAGCCTTCCAATGGTTGTAATCTCCGAGCGCACCTGTCGAGGTCACGATCAGCCGCGTCCGAGGGTACCCGAAGTCGAATGCACAGCGACCGACCTCGCGTATAGAGCAGTCCGTTTATGCGGGAGACGCCACCGAGCGCCTCGGCGGTCATGACCTGTACGAAGCGATCATTTGCATTGCGTAACGGTTGAGACCACCACGTGCGCACAGGGCCGTCCTTGCTGAGGATGTTAGAGGAGAGCAGGGGCACGCGCGAGGTCCAGGTGTCTGCCACGGGTCCGCGCTCGAGGACCAGCACTGAGACATTGGGGTCCTCGCTCAGCCTCGAGGCAAGCACGCAGCCAGCAGTTCCTCCTGGACAAAGAACGTGTCAGCATGTACAGAGAGGGAATTCATATGGGACGCTTGAGCTGACCTCCAATGACGATATAATCATAAGTGTACGCCTCTGCAGCAACTTCGGGTGATACGGGGACCTGGGCCCCAACGTCCTGTGGGTTGAGCTCGGGGACACCAATCATAGGAGCACCTTACGACGTTTTCACGAAAGCGATAAAGTTGGAGGGATGATAGTAGTGAGAACGCGGCACCAGGGGTCCGCTCTTCCATACTAGATGGCTCATTTTGAGTTTGATACGAGGTGGGCGAGTCCGAATCGGCGCCAGGAAATCATAGAAGTCGAAGCCAGATGCAGAGCCTCGAAGCATTCTCCGAGCAGGCCGCAGACAGAACGTGTAAAGCCGCAAGCTAGGGCACGCAAGCTGTGATGTCGGGAGGCGGTCGAAGCTGAGGACATCGAGCATCGCCACGACAAGGAAGACCACGCGCAGCACATCGCAAGGCACAGCCAGTGGACAGATAACAAGACGGTGAACTATCACTTACAGCATGCCGCAAACAGCATAAACGACAGCATCAACAAAGAAGCATAATTACAGAAGCACGAGAGGCCGGACCTGAGCGCTGAGCGTTGATCATGGATCAAGGTCTCGAGCTCGAATACCACCCATCGAGGGATCACTTCGCTGCCCTCAAGATGTCCGCACACTTCTCGGCGACCATCACAGTCGGCGCCATCGTGTGCGCCCCCACAATCTCGGGGAACACACTCGCATCGCACACCCTCAGCCCCCGCACCCCATGCACCCTCAGCCCCGTGTCGACCACGCTCGGGCGCACCCCGTGCGTCTCCGCGCCCATGCGGCACGTCGACGTGTAGTGGAAGCACGTCCGCAGGTTCGCCCGGATGTACGCGTCCAGCACCTCGTCGCAGCTCCCCTCCGGCACGATCAGGTCCTTCAGCGGGTATCCCTGCTCTCTGACGTCAACGGCGACGCGCTGCGCGAGGCGGACGGCCTTCCGCAGCGGCACGTAGTCCCCCGGGTCGCTGAAGTACCCGAGGTCGACGTCCGGCCGCACGCGCGGGTTGCTCGACGCGAGCCGGACGGTGCCCATCGACTTCGGGCGGATGTTCGCGGAGAGGAGCGTGAAGAGCCCCGTGCGCGGGATGTCGGCGTCCGTGCAGTTGTTGCCGATGTACATGAACTCAATGTCGGGCCGGTTATCGGGATTCGACGCGTCGAGGTCTGAGCTATCTTTGGGGGAGACGACGGACTTGTCGTCGAGGAGGCGCGACAGGATGAAGGTTGACGCGGTCTGGAAGGGGTGGGAGAGCGCGCCGCGGCCGGTTACGAGGTATTTCAGGAGCTCCTTGACGATGCGCATGGGGCTGACTTCGAGGATGTGCAGTGATTCGCTGATGGGCACCTCGAAGGTCAGCGGCACGCCAATGTGATCTTGCTGTCTGCGCCGTCAGCGTTACCCAAGGGTGCAACAAAAACGAACGGACGGACCAGGTAGCTACCAACTGCTGGTAGATCGCGGATGACGGGGACGCCTTTGTCTTCTAGGTGCTCTTTCGGGCCTAGTCCACTGCGGGAGATCAGCGTGAGATGCAAGGTAGGTATGTCAAAGTCGGCGCACCTCAGCATAAGCACTTGCGGCGAGCCAAGCGCACCGCCACACAGCACGACCTCCCTCCTCGCCTTCGCAAAATAGCGCTTCCACGCCTTCCTCGAGTTCGCAGCCTCAAAGTGCACACCGGTCGCTCGCACCTCCTCGCCTTCCACCATGAGCTCCACGCGCGTGACGAGCGTGTCTGTACAGATCTTCAGGTGCGCTTGTCGCTCGCGGGCTAGCTTAGCAGGGAGGAACGCGCGGTCGGTCGAGTGACGATGGTATTTCGTGTCTTCCGCAATGTCGAGCGTACCGGTGCCAGCCGCGGGCATCAATGGTGAGTTAAGGTCCGGATGCCGCTCAATACCGACGTTCTGGAGGGCGCGGTGGACACTGAAAGACGTCGTCAGCCAAGGTCGTCATCTTATCTAGCGAGAGAAGAGTTTCAAGAATACAGCTCTCACTCGAGCTCTCAGCCGCGCGAGATCAGCGAGCATCCATGTCTTAAGAGCATGAAGGTAGATTATTGAAATTCGCATAGGTTTGAAGGAGGGTTTCATTGATGTGGAGTGAGGGCAAACAACGATTCTTATCACCTAGAATGAATGACTCACTAAGGTACAGCCTTGTACTGCGAGACAGGAAATTGCCGGTTTTCCCATACACCTGTTACGCGATAGACACAAGCTGAGAATGGAAGGGACTGCACAATGCGGCTCAGCACGCACCCTTCTTGCCTCGGTGTTTAGAGCCTGGTAGCGAATGGGTCTTCTCGGACTTGACGAAGTACGGCTCGAGGTCTTCGTAGCCCCAGCCTTCGTTGCCCAAGGCTTTCCATTGGTTGTAATCGCCAGGCGTTCCTGCAGCGAGATGAACACCGAGGCGCATAGCATGGAAGGAGTGGGTGGGCACGACGCGACGAAGGCCTATCGCCGGATCACAATCGAAGGATGGCACGCACCTCTCGTGTAGAGCATTGAATTGATCCGCGTCGTGCCACCGAGAGCTTCTCCGCGCATGACTCCGAGCGACCTGTTGTCTGCGTGCGGCATGGGGACCGACCACCAGTGGGCAGCAACGCTGTCCTTCGCGAAGAGGTTGGAAGAGATGGTGGGGACGCGCGAGGCCCAGGTGTCGGCCACGGGGCCCTGCTCAATGAGCAGCACGGAGACATCCGGATCTTCGGAGAGTCGAGAGGCGAGCACGCAACCTGCGGTGCCGCCTTCCGAGTCGAAGCATGGGGGAACATGAATGAGAGAAGGGTGCAGCCTTTGGGGGGGGACGCACCTCCAACGATGATATAGTCGTATGTGTATGTTTCCGGAGAGACCTCAGGGTCGACCGGGACCGTCGTTCCCACTTGCTCAGGCCTTCGCTCTGGATATGCGACCATGTTGTAGAGGGAATGGGGTGGATGTCGTTCGTGCGAATAGGCCGGCAACTGGTAAGCTTAAGGTATACGTAGACGGGGGCAACCGTTTCGGCGACCCTCCGCGCCTGGTTCAATTGTAGCCATGATGCAGGGTGATGTCCGTCGGCCGCACACGGCACCGCCGACGACCCATTTGATGACGATGGGCGCTGCCCATGCGCGTTCGGGGCAAGACAGCTCTAGTGATTTCTATGTAGGGGGACTGCGGCATGCAAGGGACGGCAAGGAACTCACCATCGTTGGCCATGAGCAGACCACGCACAACCCATTTCCAATATCTTCTCCGCCAAACACGTGTGCTCAATGAGTTCTACCGCTAAGGCCCACCAGGGTGAAATGCTCGACTGAGTTGGTTGAGTATGAGGGGGAGAGGAGAGAGGAAGGCGATGGCATGAAGTCAAGATGGGGACGTGATGCCAAGGAGCTCGTCAACGCCCATCATTTTCGTTAGCGAGCGCCATTAGATATTAGATTTATTTCTTACACTGCATTAGAACGACTTTGTTACCCGTTAAAGCTCACGACTTTTAACCTTATTTATCCATTGCGTGAGCAGTTCTAATGGATTTCGCTCTCTTTCTTTCGACCGTGACCCACCTGACGCTTCGTACCGTCGCACTCGAATGTTCTGCAGCTTTTTCAGCCCCTTCCATCAACCTAAATGTACGCCTGTGCTCCCCAGTGGTATACCGCGAACTTGTCTAGCGGCGCGAGGTCGAGGAACGCCGCGGTTTTGTTTCCGATACTACTCGAATACATCAAACTGACGAATTTGTTAATGTCGGAGACATCAATCGACCAACGACGTGGCGTAGCTATCAGTCACACCCAACCTATTCAACTCGGCGCACACGCATAGGGAAACTGGTCCCCGTCTCGCCCACAAGGGGGGGACGAGGGGACGATGACACGGCACAGCTCAACTTGTGTCTCCGAACCATTTGGGAGCTCGAAAGTGAAGTTCTTGACGAGGACGGCGAGTATAACCTGCGACAGTTACCGAGTTCGCTGCCCTGGCGGTCTGCCCACGACTACCGCTATGCGTAGCGCTCCGGGTCTGTGCTTTCAAGGTGGTTTCCGACATAGCGCTGTGACTGCAAAGCGTATGGTTGCTGTCGTTCCTGGAGATGTTGTAAATGAGGTCGGGAAACTGGAGATGTCATATGCAATACATAGATAAATATACAGTGTATGTCGTACAACTTGTTGAACACACCATTCACATGGTGATCCTACCGAAGCCGTCACCAATCTCTGCAGCCCGAGACAGATCGCAACCATAGTGGCTCCCGCACCCGCCTTAGAACGTGGAGTCTAAGTCCGTGCTGGATGTCTCGCCACGATGTTTTCTGGGCCCATCCCAGTCCCCCCCTTCTTCTAGCTCCCTAGTCACTGAGATGTTGATGGAGGCAGGCTCTTCGGGGATCTGTTGCGATCATAGGCATGGGTAGTTAGCATAAGCCTCCGAAGACCGGGGTAGAACTGGGACTGACATGAGGAACGTTCCACCTTTCTGCCGCGGCACGCCGGTTCGTACGCTCGATCACCTTGAGGCCATACGAGCCGCTGTCGAATATCGCCTCCGAGGTCTTCGTCGGCCTGGAATTAAGCCTGCATCGGAGCGGTGGCAGGCACGGGAGAAGTTGTAAGAATCCCCGGAATTTCAGAACCCACAGGGTGATTTACACGCAGAGGAAGGTGATGGCGTACACTGGGATGCGAGGTGAGTATCCAAGGTTGTGCTCGGAGGTGCTGAAGTTGCGACTTACCTCGGGCTGCGACGATCGTGATGGCCCCGTATTGCTCGGAGGTGAAGGGATTCTTCACTGCAACGAACTTGAGAGTAATTTAGGCACGAAGCACAGTAGCGTACAGGGACTAAATAAATCTGACTCACGGATATGAAAGCACCCCAGTTCAATATCCTAGTACGATGCATGGTCAGTCAGGTGTTGGTTCCGATGGGATTTCGCGCAGTGTAGCACTTGCCAGTGTAAAAGGCCTGTGGAGCTGATTAATATGCTGGCCTTCTGGCCAAGAGGGACTCGTAATCGAAGAACACGCACCAGTGTTGATGCCGTACGTGACTACAAGGTCGGAAATGTTGTCGTTCCTGGCGGTGATAATTCCAGAAACAAGACACTCATCTCTGAAACAGATTGGCTCGCCGTTTGAGGCTGGCACGGCTCCGGCGGATCACATGGATCAACGTGAGAGACAGGAAGGTGTCTACAATCGCAGGCAGCGCTAAAGATGTCTCAATAAGCCGCTGTAGAAGTGGCGGTCAGACAGACAGTCCCAAAACTTGTCACTATAGATGATCTGGCCTACTTTCTCCTGCATGACGTCGGCCCTTATGCCATTCGCAAACCTTTCAGAGCATCAGCACCAACTGTTGTGTAGTGGAGAGAGGGGTGACTGACAAGGAGTACGCCGTGTCTGAGAGTGAATTCGTCCGTCAGGATTGATTTCGTAATCGGCAGGTATCGGAACACGCACATATAGCAAGAGCTAAAAGCACAGGAAAGGACGATCAAATCCTGGACTGGGCTCGAGCCAGGGTTAGGATGATACTACACGTACGGATCTCCGACACTAATAGGAGTGCCTGCGGAAATAAATCAACATCGTGTACAGATACCATGTCGAATATCAACGCACTGAAATAACTGCAATCATACGGTAGCGCAATCCGACTGCATGGCATAAACGACTGTAAAACTCAGGTATTGAGACGATCCACTTACTTATATATATCCGGCCTATGAAGCTAAGCATGATGTCCATGCCCGAACGGAATGTACTCTGCAGTTGCGCTCGCGGCCAGATACTTCGATCCCTGAACCCCCTCCTTTCGCCTCATTCGCGCGAACCGGAGCGGATCGAACGTGTCGGCGTTCTCGTAGTACGCCTCGTTCCGATGGATGGAATGCGCAGCGACTTGTATCAATGTGCCTGGGGGAACACTCGTGCCATCGTTGAGCGTGATGTCCTTCACAGCCTTCCTGATCATTGAGGCTGCAGGGAACGAACGGCTTCGTCAGTGCCGGTCAGGATATGGACCAGATCTTGCTCGTGAAGAGAAGCTCCTTACTAAGTCCAAGACCGGTGTACCGCTGACACTCCGTCAGAAAGCTGTCAAGCTTCTCCATCTTGTTCAAGGCAGTTGCGGTCCACCCTTCCACAAGAAGCACGGCCTCGATCTCTTCTCGCAGCGAAGTGACGTAGCCTGGAGACTCGGGGAGGTGGTAAAGGGTATGGGTCAGGGTCTAGTCACTGAAGCATGTCAACAGCGCGTCAACGAAACCGCATCGCTGCCCAGGGCACGCACGCTGGAAGAGTTGTGAAATCGCCGCAAGGTTGACGAGGAAGAGGCTTTCAATTATATCGGAGTCAGTGTGGTTCTTCTTTTCGGCGTTCTCGATAAGCCACTGTAGGAGTCATTCTAAATTAAGCCAGATGAGTGGTTCTGAAGTTCTCGTGCCCGCAGTTCGCTCTACGGCATATTGGGAGGTATGTACCCACCGGCCGGTCGCCCCAAGAGCTGCCCAAGACCCCCATGTGCTTTCTACGTTCGTTTACGATAGGGGCTAGGTGCGGCGCCGCACGTCTCACAGTCTGGCTCATCGTGTTGATCAGCGGCGCAACAAGCCTTGCAAGCAGCACATCAGCGCTCAGCACTCGACCCAATGTTCTCCGGGTGCAGTCGCTTACGGTTTCATAAATCGGGGAAGAAAACCCAAAATGAACGCTGCCTTCATGATGTCGACCGTGAAGGTTCCAGCGAGCTTGAGGTATTCTTCATCACGGCCTGTGTCGGAACGCCAATGCCAAAGTTAGCGAGGTCGGCGCGTACCACCGGTGCACGTACGCACAGGCGTGACGGCCGACGAAAACCCGCGTGCACAGGCGCGTTACGATCTTGTGGACCATCGGAAATACGTCGATGCTTATCCAGTCGTCTGGGGCGAGCAGTAAATCCCACACCCTCAAGTTACACTGGCGAGAGTTTACCTGTGCTTGAAACAGGCAAATGCTCTTGGACGGCTGACTGCAGTTCGTCGGCCATCTCTGGGACGAGCGCAGTGAGCATGCGTGCTGTCAGCTTCTCATGGACGACTATTGAGTGCGCCGGGTCTTCCTTCGATGCATCGCCTATCATGTATTGCAGCTGTACAAGCTGATACCCTCCGGTAAGCCGCGGTGGACACTGAAAGTATCCCGAGCTAACAAACCTCGAGCAAGCCATCCATGACTGACAACTCCTCCTCAGGGCGCCTCCTCAGCTCGTCGACCATATTGGGGCCGGAAACTATAACCATCCACCGGTCTAGCAGTGGGATTTTGAACGCAGAGCCATAGTACTGAACGCAGGTACCAAAAATCGGTGAGGCGTCCTGATTACAACCTGAATAATGTCGCACCTTCCTGACGCCAGCGTCGACCATTTCCTTGGCGTGGAGCATAGTGTATAGGGCAGTAAGATATGATAGCACGGGTGACGAGAACCCTCCGGCTGTGGGATGCAT
>CM035310.1:3159888-3184869 GCA_002900995.3 Ganoderma boninense
ACATTCATATTCGTGTTTGTTAATCGAACAACCCTCCTCTCGGACTCACATTGCTGTCAGGCATGGTGTACCATTAACGGTACCACACTCCTTGTTCGAACTCACCATCCAATGGTTTTTGAGATGTGCTGTAGCTACACATTACGGACTTCCTCCTCTTCACCATCATATACCTTGTTCTTCACTTACCGAAAATCTATGTCTACATCGGCCTCTTTAGCATTTTAAATTCAAGTCTCAAAATCTCACACTCCATTCCGACCACTGGCACTATCCGGCGGCCCGTGCGGGTCCATCAACGACCTCTCAGACTGTATTTTACGCTCGAAGTTCTAACCCCCTTGCTCGACTCTCGACCTCGCCTTTCTACTTCGACCTTGATATTAGTATTTATTATTCGATTATCGCTCCTCAACTCACATCGCCAATGGGCACTCACCCGATGATTTTCGAAGTGCGCTGTAGCCACACATTACAGACTTTGAGCTTAATCCAGTACCCAAGCTTCTTGCTGCTTGCGCGCACGGCACGCATATGCATGTCGTCCATATGTCGCCATCAACTACGTCACGTAGCTACAACCTGTGAAGAAATTGGGCATTTTGTCTATGTACCACTGCCTCATCATCGTTATATGCCTCGCTCTGAGTATTTTATCCTGATATGTCTAGGTCTATCTTCTCCACTTTGGCAATTCTCATCTGAGGCCTACCTTCCGTTTCGACCTTGCTCGCGCTGCTCTCACGACTCCAACTGCCAGTGCGATCCCTTGACCGGTAACATGCCTCTCAATCTCTGACTGCGTCTCTCAATTGTCGAACTCGCCTCTCATCTCTGCAGATACTACGCGAATTACACTTTATTTATCTTTTTCAGGCCTACTACGTATAGCCACATGTTGTGTAATCCCGTACCCAAGGTTCCCGCCGCGCGCGCACGCGGCATATCTCTAGTAGGAAAGAGCGGCGAGAAACCAGGGGTCGAAGCAACTTGCAGGCTTGCAGCGAGTCTCAGCAGCAACTTCGATCGCTCGGACCGGCCCGGGGATCCCGATATGGGCGCTTGAAGAAATGAGACGATTTGGTGGCATCGTGCGAGTGGTCGACGACTTCAGCCACCTCATCTCGTTTCCCTCCATCCTGGGCAGCGCCGCCTGGCTTGATCGCTTGCTAACGAGTTTCGCAAACTCTATGTCAAAAGGCCTTGTAATCGTGGTCACCGGGGCCAACGGGTGCGCCCACATTCCCTCCGCTTTGCGTCTCCTCATCCCATCACTGCAAGCGCGCTCATTTGCCAACACTTCTCAGCGGGGTCGGATTCGGCATTTGCCATAGGCTCTTGGTCCAGCTCTCCTCTCCCCACCCCTCCGACGCACGACCATACTTCAAGGTCGACTGTGCAGGCGACGCGGAGAAGTATGGCATCCTCGATGAGTACGAGTTCGACGCCGATGCCGGCGCGACGATCGTCATGGCGTGCCGGGATCCACGACGCGCCCAGGACGCCCGAATACGCCTCTATGCCCTCCTGGACGAACACATTGCCACGATGCTGCCGGGAACGAAGGAGCACGCGTACGCGAGCACGTTCCGGAAGAAAGTGAAGCTCGAGCTGGAGACGTTGGACCTGGCGTCCGTCAAGAGCGTGCTGGATTTCGGGAGGAGGGCCTCAGACAAGTGAGTTCTCCGTCTCCGTCGTTTTTCGGTGCGCATGTATGCATTGATTGAGCACTGGGAATTGGCCCTCGGTCTTCCTAGGTACGAATATTTCTCCCATCTAATCTTCAACGCCGGAACGGCGACATACAGCCACCTGGACGTCTTCGGCTTCGTCATGGACCTCCTCCGCTTCCCCATCCATGCCGTCCACCATCCCCGGCGGAATATACAGGTCAACGGCGTGCTGAGCAAGGATAATCTTGGGTATGCATGGCAGTGCAATACATTCGGGCACTACGTCCTGGTGCGTCCCCACTTTCGAGTCCCGCGTTTCCTGTCGCCAACCCCTCCCTCCCCCCTTCACCCGTCTTCAGTATCGGTCTGTACAAGACCTGCTTCTGGCCTACACCAACTTCACGAAGCGCTCCGCACGCGTCCTCTGGATGTCCTCGCTCGACTCGGAACCCGTCTTCGACCCCACGGACGACTGGCAGCTCACCAAGACGCACCACTCGTACCAAGCCTCGAAGTACCAGATCGAGCTCGTCGCGTCCGAGCTCGAGAAGCGCACCGTCGCAGCGCAGGAGTTCGGCCGCGCGTGGCCGTCGTCGTCGTCGCTGGCGGAGACCGTCGCGCCGCACGGCGAGATCCACCACCTCGTCGTCTCCCCGGGCATCACGTCGACGAACATGAGCGCGCTACTCAACATCTGGATCCCCGGCTGGCGGTACCTCATGATCGCCGCGTTCTGGATCGTACGTCGTCTCGTCTCGTCTCATCTCTCTCGATCGTCCGGTCACTCACCCAGTACCGCACCACGCACGGGCCCGCACAGGTCCGCTTCCTCGGCGCCCCGCACGTCCTCATGTCGCTCTTCGCCGCCGCCGTCTCGGCCGTCCACCTCGCGCTCGTCCCGCTCCGGCACGTCCCCACCGTCCGCAACACGCCGCATATCTCGCCGCTCGACGTCGAGTACCCGCACTGGCACGCGTACTACGGCCAGACAGCCAGGCGGGTCCAGACGCTGCGGTTCGGGAGCGAGAACGACAGGTGGGGGAACGAGCACCCTGGGGTGGTCGCGGTGCCCGTGTGGGAGGAGCACCCGAACGCGGGGGAGGTGCTGCTGGAGCGGTTCGAGAGGCTGTACCAGGCGTTCGACGTGGCGAACGCGGAGAGGGAGAGGGAGAGGGAGGAGAGCGGGGGTGGGGCGTGAATGGACATGGACACGGGAACGGGAACGGGAGGGCGAGGTGAGGGTAGCGAGAAGGGATCCGGACAGGACTTGGCATATATGCAGTGCGATATACCAGCATACCAGACTTGTGCATGCTTACAGTCCTACGTTCTATACAGGTTACCCTACTGTTTTCTGGGTAATTGGCAAGACGACTGGTTTTTGTGTCCGATCCACGTGACTGAACACCAGTGCGTTTTTTTTTGCTTTTACACTCGTCGCTGTGCATCTGCACTATTCATCATCTTCCTCCCCCGGCGGCGAGACGGGGAGTTCTTTCATCTCCAAACAGAGGTGATGCACATCCCAGAGCGTCGACGACAGAGACAGCTCAAAGACATGCGCGTGCGCACACATTTTAGGCTGAACTAGTGCTTGAAGCACAAGCATTAAATGAGTATAAATGGAGATCAAACTGAGGATCATCTGGCCGGTAGGGCAACCGTGAACAATATGCTGACAGTCTTTCATCGGGCGCATGTTCAGCAGCTTGGGTTGGGAGTCATGAAAGTAGGTTCTAAGGGGCGAGAACGGCGTCTGTGCATGGACGATAACTTGTGTTTGCTCGTCGCTCGCTGGCGGCCTTCACTCTGGTCTCTTCGGGGAAATCGCTTTGGCGTCGACAGGTGGTCCCCATCGACTGCTCCCGCGCTGTCTGCACGTTTCTCCGTTCTGTCAGATGTCCACTCCTTTCATCCGGCCCGTAGAGAAACCACGCCATCAGGTTCTCTGGTTTACTGGCAGTGGGCAGCGACGGCGATCGTGGTCGACTCCGGATCCTCCCGTGCGCGTGCGTCCACCTCAGCCATACGCAGGCAATGTCCTGCTCTCAGTCGTCACTCTTCCACCGTGGCACATCTCTTCACATTCGAAGGCTTAGACCTGCGTCTGACAGGATGCACTGCGGTGAGTAGTGCGATCATGCATCGCGAGCCTTGACGAATGCTAACTGGTGGTCCCAGTGACACTGCCTTGGGTATTAAGGCTTCTTAACAGAACGGTACCTGAGGCGACACGCCTATTGCTTGTGTTATCCTGCGAGGCGCTATCGGGAGGCCGGTACGTCCACGCGAAGACCCCCGATGGGTAGCTGCAGGTGGATGCTCATTCACGTAACTCTTCTAGCTCTACGCCAACAGCCCTGTGAGCCCACCCCTCGCTCCTGGACATAGACACTCCGTGTTATCCTCAGGACTCCGGCCCGCGTCCTCTATATTCTCGACGTCTTCTGCCCACAACCGGTCGATGCTGCTTTTGCTGCTCTACATGAGCATGAGGTACGTTTCTATGAAAACATCTGATACTGCGTTCCGAGACTCAATTCAATGCCATTTTATCTGCCTAGGAATTTATGAACAGGCTGATGAACATCTTTCTCGGCGTCGTGCACCCCGACAACTCTTCCTCGCGTGCCAACTCACTCCTACCTGGGCTGAGATGCAGGTCTGGACCTGTCCTTCGTCAGATCATTCTCAGCTGATGCATGCTTACTGTGATTGCTCATGCGCGCCGCATCTCAAGGCACTCATTTGCAAGCTGTGCAAATCCAACGACCGACGGGGTGTTCTTCGGTGCACCGACCGGGGTGCAGTTCAGGTTCCTCTCCGTCGGTGGGGTATGCCATGGGTAGCTCGTGCATGTGGCAATGTGCTGAAGTGGGACCATCGTACGCCGGGATATGGAGCACAGGACGCCCCAGCTCATTGAGTTAAGGCTGTCTGGAATGGTCATGCTCTGCTTGTGGATGCGCTTTCTTGGCTAGTCGGGCAACAAGCATCGCAGAGAGCTCGCAGACTGGCTAGGTTCCCTGTTACGCTGACTTCCGCTCTACGAAATGAATAGATTCCTGCAGGCAAACGATTGAGGAAACTCTCATCCCATTAACATTTGGAAACTCGCATTTTCGCCTCGCTTGGCTTGAGAATCCATCGGTGCCCGGGATTGATCATTATTGATCCCGAGTCTCCATTCTGACGCCGCTTCGCGCCGCTCACAGATGCCGCCACCCCAAATGCTTCTAGTTTCCATCATCACTCTTTCAGCGACCACTCCCGCTCCCTCGCGGGCTATACTCAACGACAATGCATGCAGCAGCCAGTGTCAGCATCCTCAACGCTCTGGCCGCGCTCGGTGTGATCCTCGCCATCCCACACGTCTACCACGTCCTCGACCTTCTCTGGTTCTACTTCCTCCGCCCTAGTTCCGTCAAACGCTACCTGCATGGGGGCGGTGCCTCGTACGCCATCGTCACGGGGGCGACAGACGGGATAGGGAAGGCGACGGCTGCTGAGCTACTCGGGCGAGGATTCAACCTCATCCTGCACGGAAGGAACGAAGCGAAGATGCAGACGGTGGTGGAGGAGCTGCGCGCATGCGCCAAGGGCGACATCCGGTACTTCATCGCCGACGCGTCGAGGGACGGGCACGACTGGGAGACGCTGTTCGCCCCGTTCAGGGAGCTGCACATCACCGTCGTCGTGCACAACGTTGGCGGAGAGCCCCTCATTGACACGAGGTGCGCTGCATCAGTATCACAACTGCCGGCTCCGCACTGCGAGCCTGCGACGCTGACACCCATTCGTTTCATTCATTCACAACCAGACTCGACGAACGCCCCGAAGAGTACCTGCTGGGCGTCGTGCGCTCCAACGCCCTCTTCGCGCTCTTCCTCACGCGCACGCTTCTCCCCCAGCTCCGGCGCACCGCCCAGTGCGGGCCCGTCCAGGTCCTCCTCGTCGGCTCGTTCGCATGTGACGTGGGCCCGCCGCGCCTGCCCATGTACGCCGCGTCCAAGGGCTTCCTCAGGGCGCTCGCGCGCGCGCTGTCCAACGACGAGCGTTTCTTCGGCACACCAAGCGGGGTGCAGTTCACGTACCTCTCCGTCGGCGCGGTGCACTCGGCGAACCACCCTGCGCCGATGCCGCCCAGCCTGGCGGTGCCGACGAGCGCGAGGTTCGCGTGGTGGCTCGTGGAGACGGTTGGGTGCGGGCGGAGGCACGTCGTGCCGTACCTCGTCCATGCGCTGCAGTACGGGCTGATGCGCATGTCCGGGGAGCGCGCGGTGGACGAGGGGATGGCGGAGCGGATGCGGGTGCTCATGGAGCGGGCGGCGAAGCGGGCGTAAGGCCAATGGACTGGTGGCAAGGGGACAGAACGCGGAGCGCTGCGACTGGCGAGACGGGGCGGCATTCAGTAACTGGAATGCTGCTAGAGCTTTTTCGGCTGCTCTAATCTCCGCTGGGTGCCCATGAACAATTCTGTACTAACTGCCCGCTACAGGGATCACGCAGCTCACACGGGCGTAGAGTGAACGATGATCACCCTGTGAGTACAACCACAGGGTTCAAATGCTTATTCACGTCGAGGACGAGACGAAAGACGATGTAAATATGCCATGATACGGAGAATGGTACAGTAGATGCAAAGCATCTACACGCTCTAGCCACGATACCAAGAGATTTCAGATGACACGCCAGCGTCGAATACAATCAGAGTTGGAGAACACATGATGGCTGCCAAACATGCCTCATCCCAAAGGCAGTGTAATATATCTGATGAACGTCCGGTACGCCGGGATGATTGACATCCTTTGACGGCCTACCCAGACGTGACACAACTGCGGGGGCGAAATCGAGGCAAGGCATATTAGCTGGCGACAACACCGCACCTCGGGAGGACCATCCTGAGACCTTGAGCAAGGACCTGCTTTTCGTGGAAGAATGGCGACGTCGATTGTCGATGTCGATGTCTCAAATCACAGGGAATAGCCATCAAGCCACCCGTGTGATAGAGATGATGGTATCCGCGACCTGGCAAGGCCCGGGGTTCTACGACCTGAACAGAGGAAACGAAGTGGATGCAGAGTGGGAGCGTCGCTTCCGAGGAGACACTGCTATTCCCCCACCTAGAATGAGAATGAGAATGACAACTCGTAAACGAAAGGCACTTAGAAGGGCCAAGGCGACGTACCTGATCCTGTGACCAGTACACGGAGACATCGCTAGACATTCAGTTGAGTCTGGGCATGAGCACTTGGATGAATGTCTTCCAACGACGTTCGGCGATTTGGGCAAGCATGCGGGGGCAGCGGGAACTAGGAAGGCTGGGAAAGGTACAAGGATACGTTAGGTTCCGAGGTGTGGTGGCTGCACCGCGGTCTGGCTTGTCTCAGGCCATGCTGAGGCTGGTCAAAGGCCACATCTTCCACCTCGGGGGATTCGGAACTTCGGAACCACAAGGTCTGGAAGCTGAACACATGTTGCAGTCTCGGTATTCCGTTATTATGTTATGAAGCTTCATGGGAGACAGTGGGCTCCTTGTGGTTCGAGGCTACGTACCTTCCGCCCGAGCTCGGCTCGCAACTCAGAAACTGCCGCAGAGGTCACAGAACGCCGATTGGAGAAACTTATCGGAATCCGCGGAAAGGGGCTCAATGGTCGTAGACCAGGACCTGGGGCTTCAACTAATCATGACAAAACCGTGGGTTAGCAAGGCCGCGTGCATCATATCCTGTACAATGAGGCGTTACTGAGGCATTGGTGGTGGCATGTATGAGAAGACATCAGGCAATTAAACCACATCTATTTGCAAAGGTTCCGTGCACCACCGCTGCAAGGGGCCACCTACCGCACAGGACCAAAGTTTGTTAAGAGGCAGTGGTGGATATTGACAGCATGAGAGACCACCTACCTGCCGGCATTTTACGTGAGTGGATGATTTTGTTCTCCCACAAAGCAGCTCAGGAGGATGGAATCTAGTACGCTTGCACAAAGAGTGAGGAAGATAGATGACGGTGACGCTCTGTCATGAGGTGCTTCAGCCCTGGGATGTTTTCAGTCGGCGGTTGGTCGGAGTTCTTGTTTTGCGAATTGTGAGCGCTGGGCCGCTGCGAGTGGAACTGCGGCGGTATGCGACTTGGTTCTGGTCACACATCTCCGTACTCCTGCCAGCTCTTTTGCGGCCCCGTTAGCTATGCCACCTTGCGCTTGAAGAGATTTTTGACTGATGTACGTCAAGCACTCGGCATCAAGGAATCATCTGGAGAGAGTTGGTGCGGACTGTGTTTCATGCTCGGCCAAAGCGGAAGACGGTGTAACACAGTGGCACCGGTAAGCAAAGCTTTGATACATATATCCTTCCCGTGACTTTTTCTTGAATATGCGCATGGGAAGGATATAAATCGTCCGCCTTAGGAAATGCAAACTCCATGATGCTGGTGCTCAGAGCAGGGCAATCATGCACCGCAACGGCCTTGTTCGTGGATCTAACAGGGGGTCCAAGATTGAACCCCGTGGGGGTATAAATCCTCCATCTATTCGCTAACAGCCTCGGTCCCCCATCCCACGCGAATCATCATCCAACATGGACGATATTGCATGGAAATTTGCTCCCCTGGTGTGTCTACTGGGCGTCGTCGTCCTCCGGTGGTACACTCATCCTGTACGTCCTATCTCTCAAGCACGTCCGAGTCGTTGCTTCGAAAACTTACAACACTTGCAGCTCCGACCTATACCAACCCTCATGGGATCTTCCTTTCCGGGCCTGTCTCTGTTTACTGCCCTCCGATTCGTGCGCGATCCAAAGCTACTCTTGAACGAAGGCTACATCAAGGCAAGTTGTTCTCCCTCACTTAATTGTCAAGCGAGGCTGACCCTGTATTGCAGCACCAAAACTCCACTTTCAAGCTTCCGCTCCTGGACAAATGGGTCGTCGTCGTGTGCGGGACGAAACTCATCGAGGACGTGGGGAAGCGCCCTGACAACGAGTTGTCGGCCTACGATGGGATCCGAGAGGTCTGCTTGCCTTGCTCGCTCCTGGCGGAACGTCGTCTTGACCGGTTTACTGCAGTTCACTCAGGTCGCGTACACATCCGGGCCGGAGATGCTGGCAGATTCTGGCCATGAGTCCCGGACGATCATCAAGGAGAACCTTACTCGCGGCATGCCGCTCTTGGCACCAGAAATCGCGGATGAACTCGAGTGTGTACTTCAGGAGTGCATGCCTCCAGAAGGTAGCGGTATTTGGCATTAGGGTAGTTGAAGACCACTAAGCTGACTCGCCAATACATTGCAGATTGGGCAAGGCTGAATCCTTGGGACCTCACGAAACAGGTTCTCGCGCGAACCACTAGCCGTATATTCGTCGGTCTTCCTCTTTGTGCGTCCATCGGATAAGAGGTTTATTTGGCCGAACTAACACTGTGCTTCTTTTAGGTCGTGATGAACGATACTTGTCGATCGTCCACAAGCATGTGAAGGACTTCATGGATACGATACTGGCGATGAATCTAATCCCGACGTTCCTGAAACCGTAAGTGGGATCGTCGTGCCCATAATAATTGTCGTGCTGAATTACTGAGATAGGATTCTCGGACCGAGAGTAAGCAAAGTTCCCGCCAACGTACAGCTCGCACTCTCGATCTTGCGGCCTATCATCGAGAAGCGCAAGGCCGTCATGAAGGAGTCTGGGGGGGACTGGCCCAACAAACCGGTAGGCACGCAAAGCTTCGCAGCAGATTGTGTCATTCACCCTGTCCTTCTCTTCTTTAGAACGACATGCTGCAGTGGATCCTGGATAGGGCTCTCCCTCGGGGCAACTCCGACGAATATGTCGTCGAACGGCTTCTGGGGTCCAACTTCGCGGCCATCAACTCCGCCGCGAACGTCCTGACGAACGCCCTGTGCCGCCTCGCGACCTCACCCGAGACTGCAACCCTCTTTCGGGAAGAGAGCGAGGCGCTGGTCGCCGAGGAGAGCTGGACCGCCGGGGCGATCAGCAAGATGTCGAAGCTCGACAGCTTCCTCAAGGAGACCCAGCGGTTCACGGGGGTGGCACTCGGTAAGAACCCGTGCCTCGTCTTCGCGTACACGCGGCTCACTCGATGCGCCCTGCTGTGCAGCATCGATGATGAAGAAGGCGATGAAGGATGTGCTGCTGAGCGACGGGACGTTCGTCCCGAAGGGCACGATCCTCCTCACCGCGCACAGCCCGGTGCACCGGGACGAGAGGTACTACCCCGACCCCGACGTCTTCGACCCCTTCCGGTTCTCACGCGAGCGCGAGCGGGACGGAGACGCCGTCAAGCACCAGTTCACGACGTCGTCGGCGACGTACCTCCCCTGGGGATATGGCCCGCATTCCTGGTACGTGCCTCGAATCACAGATCGTTTTGCTTCTGGCTGAGTTGTGCGGCTTGTGCGATAGCCCGGGGCGTTTCTTCGTGGTCATGGAGATGAAGATGATATTGGCGCACATTGTCGTCCACTACGACTTGAAGCTCGGCGGCGACGGCAGGCCGCCGAAGGAGACTTGTATGGGATTCGCCGTCGCCGCTCCCCGCGACGCCGTGTTGTTGTTCAGGAAGCGAACGTCAGGCTAGCTGTCTAATTCAACCATGTGACGACTTGGGCATGGACAATGATAGTTAGTCCGGAAATCCATGTATTCGCCCTATCCCCTCCTCCTCGCATCCGCTTCCTCTAAAACGGTCTTCTGGTACATATAACACTAACGAATGTGTATGTGTACGTGTATGTGGACAGCAATCTTGTCAGCACCATCATGATTTATATTATTGTTGAACACTGTCCACCGACTGCTTGCACAGCACCCGAATTCCATAATGTCTCAAATTTCCCATGGGCGAGACCGCTCAATGTGCTGCTACTAGATCTGTCTGGACGACTCCCGGACGGCTGCAGAACTATTGCACATCCATCTGTCTCTCTCGTATGCCGTGGCATTTGGTCTTCACCTGATTGCATACCTTGGGGGCGCAGCATGTACTTAGGTAAGTTACCACTATGCACCTGCAACTGCGCCATCGGGATCGACCCATCTGCTGAAATTCAAGACCTATACGGCACAGGAGTTTGAGAAGGTCACGCGGGAGGAGGTGAAGCGGAGGCTCTGTGATTGCAACACAGGACATATGTACATACACGTAACGCGCAAGAACAATCAGCAATCCTCCGCAGCGCCATGTACTCAGGAAGAAGGAGCTGGAGCTTCCGGCATCGCCGTGAGGAACGTGACGTACAGACGTTCGAACTTGTCCAGCAGCTCCCTGCCGATGTCCGGGTGCTCCTCCCACACGGGCACGGCCGTGATGCCAGGGTACTCGTTCCCCCAGCGGTCCGATCGCGAGCCGAAACGCAGGCTCTGCACGGCGTCGGTCTGGAGGTTGTGGTACAGGTGCCATGGGGGGTACTTCGTGTGCGTCGGGAGGATATCTCGCGCTGTGTGCGTGGTCGGGATCGACTCCAAGGGCACGAGCGCGAGGTGCACGGTCGCGACAGCGGCGTTGTACACGGACATGTGGACGTGCTTGCATCCGAGAAGACGAGTCTAAGCGAGAACCGAGGGGGTTAGACCAAGCAGCGAAGCCTGCGGCGGAGGGCGAGGGCGACTCACGAGCCAGAAGACGGCCGTCGTGCCCGCTCTGTAGCCGGGGAGCTTGATGCCGAGCAGGGTCATCATGTTCGTCGGGACGACGCCGGGGCTCGAGATCAAGTGGTGCACTTCGCCGTCGGTGGAGACGAAGTCCGGGGGCGGCGACTGGAGGTTCCCCTCGCGCGCTTGGATGCCCAGGTGCTCGAGCTCGGCGGTGATGGACTCGGCTTGGAACTTGGCACCCTCGTAGGAGTGCCGGGTCTTCGTGAGCTGCCAGTCGTCGGCGGGGTCGAAGGACGGCATCGCGTCCATGGACGACATCCATATCACACGAGCGGGCCGCCCAGAGGTCCGCGCATAGGCAGCGAGCAGAGGCTGTAGCGAGCGGTACTGGTGCGGCGGCGGTGATAATCAGCAATCTATTCGGGGCGCTCGTGAAAAGGGAGGCGCACCACGCAGTAATGGCCGAATACGTTACACTGCCATGCGTATCCCAGGTTGTCCTTGCTCAGGACGCTGGTCTTCTGGATGTTGGCGCGCGGGTGCGTCACGGTGAGGGTTGGGTAGCGCATGAGGTCGTACTGGTAGAGTAGGTAGTCGAAATGGCTGTACGTCGCGGTGCCAGCATTCAGTACGAGATGGGAGATGTTGCTGTATCTGTGAAGAAGCATATGAGTTCGTGCGACGCGCTCCGCGGAGAACAGCAAACGACTCGGATGAAGGGCTCACTTCTTCGCTTCATTCCTCCCGAAATCCAGCACGCTCTCCATGGAGGCCAGGTCGAGGATCTCCACCTCTAGCTTTAAACTAGAGCGGAATGCGGTTGCATACTTGTATGCCTCGGAACCAGGTAGAAGGGTAGCGATGTGCGTGTCCAGAAGCCCGTATAACTTCGTACACGCGCTCTCAGCGCGGGCAGCGTCACGGCATGCCATGATGATGGTCAGGTCCCCACCAAATGTGGGCTTGTCCTCGCTAGACGAAGAGGGTCTCTGTGTATTAGCATGAGTATTCGAAGCTGAGGCATCGCTGGGCACAAAGTATGGTCGTGCGTCGGCGGGACTGAGGGCAGAGAGCTGGACGAGGAGTCGGTGGCAAACTCCGAATCCAACTCCGCTGCGGAGGTTCGGGCTCAGCACGTACGTTAGGGCAAGCGGAGATGGATGAGAGACTCGCACCTGTTTGCTCCGGTCACGACGACGACTAGCCTTTGGACCATCGGCGACAAGCTTCAAGATGGAGGACGAAGTGTTGAACCTGTAAAAGGTGCTAAGTATGGACTGTCTGACGATCCACCCTTCCCACAACTATCGCCCAAACCGCCTTCCGAAGGCTTGGATTCCCCTTCCCCTCCCACGGCCGCTGTGGTCATGGCGGTGGGTCCTAACCGCGTTCCTATCGTGCCTAGACCATCTGACTCCTGCTGTGCCGTCTGAATAGACAGTTCCGTGTGTTCGTGCGGGGAACATCACCGGCGGAACTGTCAACTTGGGCCATGCCTCCCCAGAAAGTGCGTCCCATCAATCGGCTTTCAAGTTGTTTGGTCTGGGACTTGTCTGGGACACTCACTACATCTTCCAGGGCCGTTCTCAAATGATGCCAGGTAACGTAATCCCGCGCCGCCCTTCGTCGCTGTCATCCATCACGCTTCCCCACAATCCGGTCTCGTCAACCGCGCGAAGGCTGGACCGCTGTTTCAGGTGTGCACCTGTCTTGTAGGAGCTCGGGGAGGGATAAGGCTAGGCAGGGTTTGATTGTGGAGGAGTGCCGTGTAAACTCCTCATCGCGGCGGCCAACGGGTGCGTGTTCCTTGTCCGCTCATCCCCCGAGCCTTGTCCATGCTGATCGAAGCAGATCCACACCGCGCCCGCGCCACCCTCGATTAAGGCAGGAAGACGGCCTTCAAAACACCTCCGAGAGATCCGGGGCGCTATTCTGCGCGAGTTTTTTCCCCGGCGCGGACGGACTCCATGGAGCGTGAGGCGTCCATCCAAGACAGTTTCATTCTGAACAGTTTTCACACCGAACGCCAGTCGTTGAGTTGCAGAAGAGAAGATCGTTGCATCTGGGATTTGTGCTCAGCGGCACGCCTGCTGTTCACGCTGAGCCACCGTTTCCCACACCACTGACGAAGGTAAGCACGCGCTGATCCTGCTGATTCTGAGACCGTCGGAGGCGAGTCGCCACTACTTACCTGTACGTATTGAGTCCTTCCACTCTCCCTCGCCGATCCCGCACTTGCACCCAGCCCGTTGTTTTGAGCAGCGTGCGGACCCATCTTCGTTCACCGTGCTCTCTCAGAAATGCGTTGCATTTCTACGCCGACAGTGTTCCTTCGCAACGTGCGTACGTCTTCAGCCGTTTTACGTTCGCCACAGCTCACAAGCGCATGCTACAGCTGACTGCCGAGGGACGTACGCCATCGGGGGCGAGGAAGGATGTATTTGCCGAAGCTCTCTATATCCTTGCGGCCGTTGGCGTTTTGCTATTGCTAGCATTGATACCCACCAATCTACCGCAAGCCTCCTGGGACGTGTGCATAGATGCTTATGGCCCGGTTTCTGAGACGGCGCCCCTAGCACAGAGCAAGAGCGGGCGGTCGAGCGTTGCGCACATCCCCAAGGACTGGGTTACCAAGTCGTTCAATAGCTTGTGAGTAACTCGGGGTCTATTCAATTTTTGTATCTGCATCTCTGATGTTGCATGTTCGTAGCTCCTCACTCCTATTATTACTATCGACTATCTGGCATTCTGGCCTATCCCAAGACAGAATCCTCGCCTTCATGCGTGGTACGCCGCTTTTACAACCTCTGAGGGGTTTTTGCACTAAGCATCACGTCGAACCAGCCCCCCAGCTTCGGATGTTTTTGCTACTAGCGGCCGCCGTCTACGCCACATTGTTTCTCGGCTACAGTGGAGAGGGCCTCTTCGCCGCGTTGTTGAGTTGTGTGACGCATATGATAGACGTAGTCATGCTGGTGTTCGGAGACCCACAGTTGAGGATCGAGACATGGGGTTGAGATAATGGCTCGACGCATCGGTGTGCGTGCATGGACGGTCGTAAATGTGGCGCAGGGCGTGCCAGTGGGCGATCACGTTGTCGCCACAATCCACTCCACCCGGGTCCACTCCATTCAATTCTATGCCGCTGGTATTTTCGTGTGCGACGAGGGGAGCCTTCAAACGACACAATGCGAACTGGACGGAGCGACGACTTCGGCCAAGTCGGCCAAGTCTCACCTGATGGCGGTGCCAGAGCCTTAGCGGCATCGCAAGTGAGCTTCACAGTAATGTGTTCACTTTGCCCTTGTGCTCCTTAATGTCTTAACCTTGACCGCAGCTTTGATTTAATTCTGGAGCTGAAATTCATGAGATATTGCCTGGAGCTCAGAGACGCGAAGAGGCACACGTGAGGCCTGGTCTCACCTGTTCGTCTATCTGCCACAGACGTCGACGGCCAAGGCCTAACTTGAAATGGTACCTGCCCTATGCCGTTGTCCCGCCCACAGGTGCGGAGATACTTTCTCGGTGCGTCCAGTACTCCGAATTTCCCGTATTTTAGAATGTCGCTAGTACTCACGGTCCTTGGCGGCATTGTCTCTTCCTTCGTAGGCCATTTGATTCCGTCTCCCACCGACTGCCTCGCCGCGGTTATGAGCAGCCATCTCAGAAAAAACGGTTAGCATCAATGTCCGCTCGTTTAATAACCACTGAATCTGTTCTTTGATCTAGGCTCGGCAAAGCCTCATCAAGAAGAGAACGACAGAGCCGGCGGCTCAAACTTCGTCAGCGTTACGTACCTGCCCTGCCCTGCCCTTGGGTCTCATTGCTTTGAATCTATTCCAGATGATATCTGCATCACCAGCCATTTGTATTGCGTGTCCCCGACTCCCCGTGGGCGATGCGCCATCATGGATCTTGTGGCACCACAGAGCCCGCCGCGGGCGGTCGAGAAGGATTCAAGCGATGTGTAAACCTACACCACATACATACCCCCCAGGCTGGCCCGCCCCTCATCAAGAAACCTGACATGGATTGACGGATTGACGATAAGGGGTGATGGTATGGGCGTATATTGTCAATCCGCTCTCTCTAAGTATATCGGATCACGCATCGCAGTGCAGTTCCATTGTCCCCAATGTCGTCGTCCATGTCCGCGCGGAGCAGCATGAACGGCACCGCGCCCACGTCCGCGAGCAGTGCAGCCACCATAACGGCGGAGGAGGCCGCCGCGCTCAACGGCGCGATGGACATGCTGCTCCTCTCGGCGATGTGCACGGGGATCCTCATCCCCATCAGCATCGCGCTCTTCTTCTCGTTCTCGCGCCTCTGGCGCACGCCCATCTTCATCCTCAACGTCTTCGCGCTCGCGCTCGGCTTCGCGTATGGCGGCCTGACGATAAACTACCTGGTGAGTGCTCTACGATGCGACCTGGTTTCCTCGTCGCGCCAATGCTCATTGCGCGGACGTTTTTGGTTCCACAGAAGGGGGCGTTCTCCGGCCAGATCCCCAGCGCACGCTTCACCCTGGCGTTCTCTGCCATGTGTTTCTGCATCCCCGTTTGCGTGCAGGCGATCCTGTTCATCCGGGTCCTCGCAGTCTACCCGCCTCGGACGCTGACCTGGAAGCGGAACTTGCTCATCTACGGTCTCTTCGCGGCCCTCTTCATCACCCGGCTCGTCAACATGGCCATCTACCTGACCAAGGTGGCCCGGCGGATTAACGAGACGGGCGCGGACTCGATCACCATCTCCGTGTACGAGGTGAACCTCCCGAACGGGAAGCTGGAGTGGATCTTGCAGTCGGTCAATGATCTGTGAGTCTGCAGAGTTCAACTGTACACACCGTCATCACATTGAACTGACTATTGTGTTAGTTATGCGTCGACCCTGTTCCTTCTCAGACTTAACAAAGCCCGCGCGTTTAGGAGCAAGGACTCCGGAGCAGTACTCAGTGTATTCTCCAACGGCACCCGCAGTGCGTACATCCTCCCTCTATCTTTCTCGCGGCGCACATCCACTTATCGCCCCCCCCCTCCCCCGCACGACGCACCGCGCAGGCTCGTACTCGGAGCGGCTGAAGGCACTCTTCTGGATCGCCGTCTTCAACTTCGTCTTCCCGGTGGTCATCAACGTCGTGATCGTGATCATGGCGTTCCGCGAGCCGAACGTGCTCCGCACGTCCGACTTCATCGAGCTCAACAACTTCGTCGAGATCATCTGCGTCCTCCTCGCCACCGTCTGGTGCACGGGCACGTACTGGGACCACGCGCCCGCGCCGAGCGTCGCGAGCAACCTGCCCCTCGCGTTCGAGGGCGGCAGCTCGGGGACGACCGAGTCCCTCGCGTCCGTCAAGTTTGCGAGGAGGAGCTTCACGGACTCGCAGTGCCATGAACCGTCGAATGTCGAGATGGTGCGCATCCCGAAGTAGGCGAGGGCGTGGATGGTCCGGGGCATCACGTTGTGCGGCTGGCAGTTCGTGTTCTGGTATTCACGCCCTCGACGCGTATTTCAGTAGGGCCCTTTGTACGATTGCTATGCACGTTGTATTTATTGACGGACTCTGTGGACATTAAAATGCAACTACGTGCCCTCCCAAAGTGCTACCACTTCCAATGTCGCTTCTGTATTGCGGCAATAATGACAATGAACACAGGCGAGGTGGAGATGACAATAGAGTACAATCGGATAGACATACATCCGCGATACAAACATACACAGTGATTCAGTACACAACACAGAAGAAAGCGTCCACATAAAAATAATATAACTGGGCGTTCGAATACTTCGTCAGTTCCGAGTTCCAAGTCACACACCCCACTTCTCAGCGGCAGGGCCGCCGTCCGCGAACACGATCGACGCGACGTCCTTGCAGCGTCCAAGGAAGTCCTCCACGCTGCGGATGACACCCTCGACACCCTTTGCAGCCATGTTGCTAGAGGTTGAAACGACCGAGCGTGCTGCTCCAGCCATGGCGTACGGGACTACTCGGAAGATGTGGGTGATGAGTGGACCTTGTGGGGGGTGCTCAGCGCAGAGCGTGCACAGAAGGCTTGGATGATAGAGATCGCACTTGACATGGGTTCAGTCGGTAAATCGGCCTCAGGCGGGTAGTTGTACTTGCCTGAGGCTCGGCAAGCTCTCCGCCTTGTCGAGGTTGTACCTGGCGGAGAAAACGAGAGCACGAAGTCGTATTCTACGTGGGGGAATGATCAGCTTGCGGGGGAGAAATAGCATGACGAGTACGCACTCACATTCAGGGAATGCGCGGAGAGGTTCCGGGTCCGCCTTCTCGGGGACGGGATATACAGGGTGCTGTTCTCGGGGGGAGGATTGTGATCAAGTGCAGGCACGTATATGTAAAACGAATGAAGATGGCGAAAGACCGAGGAGACAGGCTTCGGCCAAGCAGAGAGAGAGAGCAGGCGCGGAATCACTGCAGAGCCATGAGCGCGACAGCTGTGATCCATGCCATTCCGCAGCGAGCACCATTGTGCTTCGATCGAGGGGCGGTGTGGGCATTTGCAAGGCCCAACGTCCGCCGCCCTTCGACTTGGAGGTACTAACCATACTTGGATGATTCACGAGCCCATCCACACCGGCATTCTCCATGGGTCCAGGCTAGGTTATGGCGGTATCATCTCCCCTCGCTCCCACCCGGAAGGCATAGTGACTTCCCGCCTATGGGTCGTCCACAGGCCATGCTCCGAAAATTGTGGAACCGCGTACCAGGGTCCACAATTCATCGTCAGCATAGCTCTAGAATGGGATACCAGTAGCATGAGAACTTCGATATTCAATGAAAGCGGGAGGTGCAGCTACTACTCTGGACTGTATCCTGACCCCCCTGTGATTGAGATGCTGACGGAGTTATGCAATGCTGCGCTTCAGTATCTCACCGCATGGAATCCACTCCAGCGTAATAGATGGCTAAAGTTGTGCCATCATTCTTCGACGGTTCGGGGCCAAATTTGAAAATGTTAGTAGTATTTGAAGCCCTTTCTCAGTCTGGTCGGTTGGTGTGGAATGACGGGGATTGAAAAGTGCACAGCTGCCAATTGGCGATAAAGATGGTAGAAAGACACGAACCATGGATGGCAAAGAGGTTGAGCTGGACGACGGCCGTGTCATTTCCAGGATAGCGCAATGCGTCCCACCTAACCAAGCTGCATCGCGTATTTCGACGATCGATACAGTACATCCTTGATGGTGCTGAGACTGGCGTAAAGTCCTCAAAGGCGCCTCTGGTGACGGTCTGGTCAGCCATATACTGGAATCAATGGGTGCTAGACGTACACGGCCGCTCCGTCTGTCGGAGTTCGCGCCCTGCTAGCCGTACTTTAGAGGAGAATTATCGGGACGCCACTCCGTTTAGACGTGTATTGTTGGATAGGAAGCAAGGGATAAGGGAGAATGGCACGCTGGCATGGCTTGCATTGGATTACAAAGCTGGATTACAAACTGCCGAAAGGTGATAGTCACGTGATAATTTAGCGCGTTTAGAAGGTCGCGTGATTAATTCCCAGGGGCGTACCCAACTCCGACTCTCCGAGCGAGGTTGCCAACTTGAAGTTGCCACTGCGTCTCTCATCCTCCGGGCTCCAATGTCCAACGTACAGCTTCCTGCTGCACGGGCTGTCGGCTGTTCGTGGTTGCGGATGGGTGGTGTGAGGTGGTGGGTCAGTTGTATAACGCCGCATTGTCGTGGTCTGCGGCACGGGTAGATCTTCAACCGACCTCCGTGTCCGAGGATTGCACAAAGTCGTGTTTGCACCGTACCTCCTCATTCCTCGTTGGGCCAAGGAATGGCATTCCGTATTCTGTCAACGTACGTATTCTTTCGTGCCGTTCTATTGCATTTTCATCATCTTCATCCTCAAGATGCAGGTGCTCGTAGCAGCTACACGGAGGGTGTCCGAAGTCACCCTCCCGAGGTCGTCCTCTCCTGTCAACTGGTCACTCCTCTCGCAACCCTTTTCCGCAACCTCTCCGCATACCCTGGCATGCGCTATGCTGTATTCATCTCTGAATGCGTTAACACTCGCCCAACATTTGAAGGCCTCCGTCCACGACGGACGTGCGAAGAGTTCACCAGGGGCTTCATCCTCATTGCAAACCGTGAATTCCTTCTCTAATCGTATCGTTTTGCAGAGTGGAAGGCCGGATGGAGCGGAATCCTCTCGCCGGATAGAGGTTGTCGCAGGGAAGGAGAAAGAGCTGGATTGAAGATTTGTGGGGATGGGGTAACACGGTATGTCCGCTGTATCCGTCACATCCTGGAGGTTCTTGAGTCCCCACCTGGTACACTCCCCTACAACGTGCTCCATGGATACTCTCTTCATACTCCTCCCTACGCTAGGCCGCTGTTCACGGATGTCATGCTCCGCCCCTGCATTTATGCGCTGACCTGGATCTCCATTTATCCTCCTGTCTTTCCCAGAGCGAGTAGGATACGTCTCGCTGCTCGTTGGACTAATCAAGCGACTCTCGCTGCGTCTCGACCTTCTCTGCCATATCATCGTGCATTTCATCGTTCGTCCTCTCGGGCTGGGAACTTATCTGCAGCTTCCACGCAGCATCTCCAGCAAGGCTTAACCCCCACCACTGATCTATCCACGTTGCCAGACGAGGCCACGCGTGCTCGTCCCCTCCGATTTGAAGATCATATTCTTCAGGCGAGTGCTCCTTCGTTCCCTGAGCTGTTTGACTGTGTAGACGAGGAGCAGATGGTCTTTGAGTGTGCGAAGTTCGCTCAGGAGGTCATCCGCGGGCGGGACGACACGTTCCCGGAGATATCCTTGTGTAATCATCATCAACGCCGACGTTCTTGACGAGCTCTAGTCGGAGTCTCCATTGCGTGATAGGTACACGAGGTATGGATTGCCATGGACTCGAGTCTATCCGTTGTACCGCCGACAAGCTAGTGCTGCTGGACCTACGGCTTCACCAGCGTTCCCGCGGGGATGCAACGGCAACGGACGGAGGTGCGGTGAGGAGGTGCCCTTGCTTGTCCTTGCTGACAATGTGTAAGTCTCGACGTGCTTATCGTTCACGCAGGCCTTGTCTTCAACGTCGTCTCGTCACCTTGCTACCTCTATCGCCCGTCGGGGTACGGAGATACGAAGAACTGACAATTTTCTCCGTCGTAGCTATTTACATTTTTCACACCTCATTTTCAATGCGGGAACAGCGACATACGGCCATCTGGACCTCCTTGGCCATACGCTGGATTTCCTTCGCTGCCTCGTTCACGACGTAATGTACGGGTCTATGGTGTCCTGGGCAACGACCACGGGGAGGACGCGTGGGCAGTGCGATATCTCTGGCGACTACGACCTGGTGCAGTGGTGCAGTACTTTGTCCCCTTCGGCCGTCAGTCCACCTTACCATCCACCTCTTGTTCCACTCCAGTGCCGCTCGCTTCGAGACGTCGTTGAAGCCTACACTCATCAACCTATTTGGGCATGTCCTCTGGATGTCATCAATTGGTTCTAATCTTACCATGGCCAACAGTCCAACTACCCAATCGATCCAATCGCCTCTGCATTCGAGATGCGCACCGTGAAAGCCTCGCAGACCGACCACTCGTCGTAGATGGAGGCGACAGTCCCCCCCGGCTTCCTATCGGTGAACACGAGCTCATTTTTCATCTGGATACCAGGATATCGGCCACGTTTTTGCTCGTACGTACGTAGTCGCCTCTCTCTATTTCTCCCCTTGTGTCCATGGAATTGTGACCACTGACCACCGTGCGCACTCAGGTCCACTTCGTTTCTGCGGCCCACCTCGCCCTCGTCCTCTCGCCTCCAGTGCCGACCGTGCACAACGCGCCGCGGCTCTCGCCGCTCGACGTCGAGTCTCTCTTCTGGTACTGGTACTACTAGGGCTAGACAGGCGCTGCGATTTGGTAGCGAGAACGACTTGTCGGGGAGGGAGCCAGGGTGACTGCAGTGCCCGTGTGGAAGGAGCGCCCGGATGCGAGGGAGGTGCTGCTGGGGCGGTTAGAGAGGCTGTACCAAGCTTTCAACATGGAGAATGCGGGGCGGGAGAGGGACGAGGGTTAATCGTTGATTCGACCTTTGCGACATGTCTTCAACAAAACAAGCTTGCAATCAATTTCTTTAGGGCCGGCTGGTACACGTGGCTATGTTGTGGGCACCCGGCTATGTCGGGAATCTCGAGTCTTGAGCTTAACACTGCACATCCATATGCATGCAGAGTAGTCATCCGCTCTGCCCGCCTTCTTTCCTGGCTTTACTGCAACATGAATGGACTTGAGTGTGAGGGTACACTCGGACGTATATCAAAACCCTCCAATGGGCGCCGTGAGAAGCGTTGCGGTATTCATCTTTTCTGCTGCGGCTTCTGGAGCGACAAACACCTCTGACCTTGTCTTTGTCTCTCAGATCCAGCACGACCACGGTCGACGCCATGTCCCCAGGAGCACTGACTAACGGCTGGCGACTCCCTTCCAACCTCACCCGTGGCTGATCCGGTCCAAATCGAAGCTGGGCGGGGCGTGGCCAGGGAGCGAACACCATCCAGCGGCGTGCTCAGAGTTGGACATTTGTGGGAACGGTGTGGACTGACGCTGTCTGGCCGTCGGGTATGCAAGCGACGAATATCCACATGTGTAGTCGCGCATTCATTCATCGTCGCCTTGACTAGCACTATGGCACACCTCTCCACCCTCGAGGGGTTCGTCTGCGGCGGCCTCGCGGGATGCACGGCAGTGACGTTCTCGAACCCGTGAGTCGTCATGGTTCCGGACGGCCTTTCTTTTTCTTTGCCTGATCGCTTTCTGTCGTGTCCAGCGCGGAGGTCGCGAAGACGCGTATGCAGCTGCAGGGCGAGCTCATGAAGGGTGGCGGCGGGGAGAGGGTGTACAAGAACGTCTTCGACGTGCTGCTCAAGACGTGGCGGAACGAGGGCTTCAGAGGCGTGCAACGGGGTCTGGGTCCTGCGGTGCGTCCACGTCGCTTTCACTTCGAGTCGCGCGTTCGGGTGCTGAAGTCTAGCATTCGACCCAGTACTTCTACCAGGTAGCGCTGAACGGGTCGCGGCTGGGCTTGTATGAGCCCATTCGGAGATGGGCGAACGGGCAGCTGGGGTTCAGTCCTACGCGGCAGGTCACTCTGACGTCGATGGGGGCTGGTGCTGTCAGCGCTGTGGTCGGGTGTGAGTCATCGTATCTTTATTTTCGTACTGTACACGTTCGTATCCCCTCACACATGTCTCGTAGCCTACATGGGAAACCCCCTTTTCCTCATCAAGACGCGTATGCAGGCATACTCTTCTGCTCTCCCTGTCGGCGCGCAAAGGCATTACCGGCATGCCTGGGACGCTCTGTCGACTATCGTCCGTGAAGATGGAGCGAAAGGTCTGCTTCGTGGCTGGGACGCTGCCATCCTGCGAGGAGCGATTGGCGGTTCAGTACGTGTTGCCCTCAGCTGCAGCTGTGCGTGGAATATTTCTGAGACAAGAATTCAGGTGCAACTACCAAGTTACATCTGGACGAAGACCCAGCTAGTGCAACATGGGTTTGACCCGGACAGTACCTGGACGTTCTTGGCGAGCAGCTCCATCGCCGGTGTTATCCTGGTCAGTTGTGAACGAAATCTAGTTTCGCTCTCCCTCTGATCTCCCGGATATGTAGTGTCTTGTAATGCAGCCTGCAGACACGGTGCGTGGTCTTGCCTGCGACAGAGCAGAACTCCTTTTGCTAATATTGGGGCTGTAGACTTTGACGAGGATGTACAATCAGCCAACTGTCAAAGGTCCGAACGGTCGCACTGTGGGCACGCTGTACAAGAACCCGGTCGATTGCCTATGGAAGACGTTCAAAGCGGAGGGTATCCGTGGCTGGTACAAAGGTATGGCAGACCGTTATCAGTATCGTATCATACAGCTGACCCCCGCCCACAATAGGAACTACCGCACACTTCCTCCGGATTGCCCCACACACGTCAGTGTTTCCATGTCCGTCGCCCTTCTTCATACTGACATCCTTATACTAGGATAATAACGCTGACTGCAAACGACATTATCGTGAGGCTCTACTTGAAGGCAAGACATCGCTCGGATTAGGCTTCTTGTCATCTCGCCTTGCACCATGGAGCGAAGGGATCACGAGCAGCTCTTTCGACGCACTCGCTCTGTTGTACAACGAGACTCCTCTTTCGATCCCAAATTTAGATCTTCCCCTTACAGTTGGCAGCGGCAATGAGAGCAGCCTGCAACGTTGCTGTTGTCAGATCATCGTCCAGCCCCACACCCCAGCCTTCCTCCTGTCCCACCGCCTCCACCTTTACGAACGCCGCGTGTTGGCTTCCCTTGGCCGCACCGAGACGGGGCCGAACCTGAATGTCGCGAGGAGAGACATGGCCGATTAAGTTGGACAGGCCAGACAGCAAGCATGCCACCGCGTCGTCGCCGGTACCGCCCACCTGCTTCTCGGCCCCGTTGAGCACCACCGTTGCCTGGAAGTGTAGCGCTGGAGCCTTCGGGGACGCGTGCGACCGAGAAGGACTCGAGCGAGGTCGTCGCGGAAGGACAGAAGCGGGCGACGAAGCGAGCAGCGACCTGTGCAGGAGAGAGCCCCTCGATGTCCCCGGCCGAGCATGCCTCTGCGAGGGTGTCATGCATGCTCTGGGGTACCGGCAGTGAGTAATCGTCGTTGAGGATCCTGAGGACTTCCTTGGTGTCCCCACTGACGACAGACACAGGGCGACCCCCGAGACGCTTGTTCATCGCACTGACCGCAGCGAGGATCTGGGAGCGCGCTGGGTCAGGATCGAGGCCCACGCCCCACACGGGCGCATGCGCGTCGCCGTTGGTAACCCCAGAAGAAGAGGAATCACTCGCGGATACGTATGTCTCTGCCAGAAGCACGAAGGACACGACGTCGCAGCTCGCTGGATCGAGGGATGCGCGCTCGTGCGTCTCCACGGCGGCGAACCGGAGGCGAGTCCGCGCCTCGACAGCGGAGAGGAATGCTGCGAGCGGGCCTGCGCCATCTCCGCGCAGCGCGAACGAGTTCCCATCGGCCGTCATGCGTCCTTGGAATGCCGTCACCGCCTTCCCGTCGCGCACAGTCTGCACGACCGCGAACTTGCCGAGGTACACCCGCGCGGGGTGCGTCTCTCCGCCGCCTTCGGGGTCGGCCTTCTCCGGGAGGTGGTAGTACGCAGCGAACGTTGCCGTGATCTCCTCCGCGGTCATCTCGCGCGCGGCGCGGTCGACCTGGCGCTGCACGACGCGGTAGAACTCCTGCTGGACGGGCCGCGGGAGGTCGATGTGGAGGTGCTCGCGGACGATGTACGCGATCCCGCCCTTGCCGGACTGCGAGTTGACGCGGATGACGGCCTCATACGTCCGCCCGAGGTCGGCGGGGTCGAGCGGGAGGTACGGCATCTCCCACTTGTGCGGCCGCCCCTCTTCGGCGCACCGCGCGTGCCGCACGGCCTGCGCCTCGAAGCCCTTCTTGATCGCATCCTGGTGGGAGCCGGAGAACGCGGTGAAGACGAGCTCGCCGGCGTAGGGGTGGCGCGGGTGCACGGGCAGGGAGGTGCAGTGTGCAACGACGTCGATGGTAGCCTGGATGTCGGAGAAGTCAAGGCCGCAGGGGACGCCTTGGGTGTAGAGGTTGAGCGCGAGGGTGACGAGGTCGACGTTGCCGCACCGCTCGCCGTTCCCGAA
>CM035310.1:3184969-3220988 GCA_002900995.3 Ganoderma boninense
CCGTCCAATTAAGTGGTGACGCGGAGAGTATCTCGGGCTGGATGCCCCCGGGTATTCATTCTTTGCTTTTCCTCCGTAGATGTATCTCCGATATGTGTAGCTCATCCTAGTCCGTGCTGGCGTCCCTTGTGTGGCAACCACGCCGCTCTTTCCCGTAGATACTAGATACTGTGGGGTCTTTCCTCTCTTGGTAGACGATAGTAGTGAATGTATAGCATAGTCCGGACAACATCTAGAATGACGTAGCTCTCTCTGTACATAGCTTCGCTGCCTCGCCATACCCACGATGCATTCTCCGAACACTTTCTGACACAGGAGCATGCGAACCATCACTGAAACAAGACAATGGATACTGCCTCCCCGCGACAATCTAAGCATGATGCACTTGGATATTCACACACCTTTTTTAGAGCTGTGGACAAGCAGTTGTCGGCGATCAGCCGTGCGGGTACTACGCTCACGAAGGTATCGCGTGCGTGCTCGCGTGGGGAGAGGGAACTCGGGCGGGGAGGTGAAGCGCGCGGTCGCGATCGTGGTGATTCGGTGCGGGAACCTCGGGCCGTGAGTCCCGTCTTCGGAAAATGTTGGTGCTGAGAGGAATGCTTCCGCTTCTGGCAGAATCGTTTCGGCCTTCAAAGCTTCATATGCTTGTGCCAGCAGGACATCCCGCGATACCTCCCCGGACACGGGACCGGGCTTGGATGCCTGTGTGGCGCGTAAGCGTTCCCGTTGTTCCTCAGGCTGTCCGTCGATTGCGCGAAGATGATGCTGACACGACACAAACTTGGATTTTTCTGCAGGGCGGTCTCGACCACTCTCGCGATGCTGGCATTCGCGTGGCTGAATCGGAAAAAGATCGCACAGTGCGAACGGAGGGGGACCACAGAGGACATGGCGAGCGAGTTCGTCGAGATGGGCTTGAACGCTTCGCCCTTGTACAGGTAAGTAAGGCAGATTTCTCCTGAGTTCACGAGTAACCTGTTCTCTTAGTGATCAGTAATAATATTTCAGGTATACGATGTGAGAAACCACTCTGTGCCGAAGTTCAGAACGTTCAGAGCCGGGTCTTCGAGGGGCGGCAGCTTGCTGATCTCGGGCTAGTCTCTACTTAACCAAGACCGTCCAGGCGATCGCAGTGTAACGTCCAGGGGAGGCGTTTGTGTCGAACTCGGAACCTAAGTCTTGGTGCTGTGTGGAGGTAAGTATTCTAGATCGAGTTTAAGGAACGCAGGCAGTCGTAGTCGTATCGCCAAGGAGGAAAACATAGTACTCCGGATCCATTGGAAGGATCACACAATGCGAAGACTTGCTGGTACGGATCAAGCACCCCAGATATTGCAGTGAAGCAGCGTGAAATGAGAGTCGGAGCAGTGGCATATCTAAATCTACAGGACATGCTGGGTGAGGATAAGAGTCTAGAGCAAGGGCAAGTCCTGGGGCAGCGGCATGTGAGTTACTGGAGATTCAAAGATAGAGCGCTAAATACACGTGGCATGCTTGGTCCAATCACAGCGTGGGACACTTTACCAAGATTGACGGATGAAGTTTAAATTCTGGCTCGGCGAGTCCTCGAACTCAACATTACTGCACTGCTTTGCCAGAAGACGATCGATGATCTCTTGACTTGTCACCCTGTTTTCAATGTCGAAAACAATCGTCACGAAGCCGAAATAAGCTTGCTCTTCTGGGAGTGTTTCGGGAGCGATCATCGATTGGCATGGTTCAAACTAGTAACCGGGGTATGGACGATCGAGCCATGATACCGTACGTTACCACTCATGCTCTATGGTCATGGGAGCGATAAGAGTCAGACTGAGATGACATGTTGCTGCAGAGAGACCGTGATGTACGCCACGTCCTCAAAGCACCGAGGCGGCCAGATTTCATGTTTGCGCTTCAAGGAAACCCCGACCATGCACTCAAATCCTTCATCCATCTCCACCTCCAGTCACCATTACCATTCTCTCCAGCTGTGAGAAAAATCACCTCGAGTGCGATTCGAATCGGGAGGCTCAAGTGGTTATCCTGGTACCAAGGCACGGCTGAAATAGTATACGCAACCCATGCTGTGCCACCCTCGATACGATATGGGGCTAGGCGCCACATCAGAGATTTGGCTTTCGCCACTCCGCAGAGCCGATGCTTGCCTATTCTTGCGCATCTGTCATGATCGACTCGCCGGGGCCTTCTTTCAGACACATGACCTGGGGAACAAGTCCTTCTCCGGACACCCTGTGTGTGAGGTGAAGCTACCGGGCGTTGCCAAGGACGCCTGCGGTGGGCGTAATGTGGTATGTGGTGCGCCAGATTTCTACCACTTTATGTGGCGATGGGCTTACAGAACTTGACAGCATGCCTGGGAAGGCCCTCTGCAATGCAGACCTGCGTACATAGCCCTCTGTTCTGCCCTCCTACGTAGTGTCCGGCTGATATATCGATCCATCTCTGGTGGAGGGCAAGGACACTAAGTAGCGTTAGAGTGGTGCCGCTCAGCTCGCTACCTGTGGCAGATTCGATCCGTGGCTGATTATGGTTTGACTATACTTAAGTGCCTCGGCTCACGCCGTGGGGCCTCTATGATCCCGGTCGCAGTGCTTGCTGCTTTACCCCCTCCTACTCCGGCTCGCTTCGTCTCGACATTGTTGTGAAGACCACTCTGAACCGACGGCTCGCCATCTGCGTGCCCCCTCGCAGGAGCCTCGCCACGCAGCTTCGTCAACATGGGTGCCGACCTCGCGGTGACCGTCGGCGCGCTTCTGATCGGGGTGCTCGTAACAGCCGTGTAAGTTGTCTCCGTTATAGTAGGACTCCGCCCTATCGTCCCTACCCCCGCGCATTAACACCCTGTTGCACGCAGCGGATACGGTATCACGACCATGCAGACTTACATGTACATCGTCCAGTTTCCAAGAGACCCATGGCTCATCAAGTCGACGGTACGTATAGTTACGTGTATGCGTGCCTGCGCCTGTCCTGATCGCTTTCGACACCGTGCTGCAGGTTTGGTCCTTGCTGTACGTCCCATGTCCTCTTTTCAAGCGGCGTCCGTGCTCAAGCGACTCGCTCCCCGAAGCGCGTTGGACACGACGCACGTCATGCTCAGTTGGCACATGATATACTACTACCTCATCCTCAACTTCGACAACCCTTCCGCTCTGGACGACTCTGTGTGGTAAGAACCCTTGCCTTCAACTCTCGTCGCCCTGGGCACTACACTGAGCACTAAGCACCTCTCGCCACGCTTCGCAGGAGCTTCGATGTATGTGCACCTATCCTGCAAAGCGCGCCTTCCTAACACCGTGCTCACCCTCAAATCCGCCGGTAGGTCACGATCGTCCTCACAGTGAGTCTCCAGTCCTCCCGACACTACGCGCACATGGCTCGCTTACACAACGCTTCAGGCAGTGATCACGGTCATCGTGCATTGTTTCTACGCCCGCAGGGTATTCATACGTGCGTCCTCCCTCTCCGCGATCCAAATGCTAGCGTCCTTACACCGCATGCAGTGGGCGGCGGGAACTGGATCATCACCGCCATCATAGTAAGGACATGCAGTTCTGCAGCCATAAGCATACTCGATACAAGGCCTAAACCCCGACCTCGCAGCTCTGCCTTTCCGCGGTCAGGCTGGTCTTCGGCTGCAGTAAGTCTGAGTCCGCCGCGCTTGCGACGCGATGACCGCCCGCTCACGCCTCCTTGCCTCCAGTTGTCTGTGCGAAGATGTAGGGTCCCCCTTCTCCATTCTCCTCCTCGCCTCCTGCTGCGAGACACGGTGGGAACTCTCGCGCTCACATCGCGTTGTGCACAGATTACGGTTCAGGGACCTCAAGGAGCTCCCGGAGGAGATCGGGCCCCTGGTCGGCACCGCGCTCGGGGCGGGGACGCTCGCGGACTGCATCATCACGGGCACGCTTGTGTACTATCTCCGGGGGTACAAGTCTGGCTTCAACAAGTGCGTCGTCCTCGCGATCATGCGTCTGACCTGACCGTGTGTCGCTGACATTCCCTTTCCCCGTCAGTCGGTAGGTCTGGATGTATGCGAGCCGTCCCCCTTCGCTCATCTCCTGTGGTTTTTGTGTTGGCAGCATGGACACGGTGCGTCCTTCGCGTTCTCTGCCAGAGCCCGATCCATGTCGCTGATGGCGGCCCTTTCGCCCTAGGTCCTGGACAAGATCACGTACTGGACGGTCAACAACGGCATGCTCACGAGCATCGTCGGGCTCGTCGTCATCCTCACCTTCTGCACCATGCCGACGAACATGGTCTACCTCTCCGTCCACCTCCTCCTCAGCAAACGTGCGTCCCTCCCTCTCTCCCCGCCCTCTCCCTGCGGCGTACATTCTAACAGGGTTCTTATCTGCGCAGTGTACGCGAACTCGCTCCTCGCAACGTGAGTCCACGCGCCATCCCGATCTCGCCGCCCATCCGTGCCCCCAGCAGCTAGTAGCTGACCGCGCCGTCCCCTTCCCTCGCCCCCAGCCTGAACTTCCGTGCCTCGCACTACGGGCGTGGCATCGACACCGACGCGACCTCGCGCGCCAGGTCCACCAGCCTGAGTTTCCGGCACAGCGCAGCCGGGCGCGGGGAGTCGCTCGCGTTCACGAGCGACGGCAACCTGAAGACCAACCAGGTGCGCCCCGATCAGGCTCCTCTTTTTGCGTCGCGACTGACGCGCACGCGTGGCAGACGCTCTCCTCGTCCGCGCGCGCCGCCCCCACGGTGCACATCCTCACGACGACCGCGACGGACCACTGCTATCCCCCTGCCGCGCCCGGCCTCGGCAAGGACGGGCTGGGGATGGGGCTCGACCGGGTGCGTGTCGAATATTCATGCTTCGTGTGCTGCGGCGACTGTGGTGTGCGTTCTGTGCGTTCCGGTGTGCTGACACTGCTCGCTGCTCGCTGCTTGCTGTTTGTGTGTTGCAGGACGGCATGCTCCACCACGTCGGGTACGAGCTGGAGGCGGCCTCGTCGGACTCGACCCCCGCCGGCTCGCCGCACGTCGCATGAGCGCACGCGCGGATCCAGGGTATGCAGACCGCGCCCCGCGGTCTAGTCGGCCCCGCGGTGTGGCGGATACGGCTCCGGCGACGCGCGTGCCATACGCAGCAGACGAACCGTGCTCACCGACACCGACGTGCGGCCGCGTAGTACGTCTAGATCGAGGCGGCGGCGGCGAGCGCCGGTCCCCGACGTCGACTCTGATGGCGGATAGTCTGCTCGGCGACTCGGGGGGGATCGCAGGCGACAGTTGAGCATAGCGAGGCTTCGAGGGAATGAATGCGTAGTATCTGTTGTCTTGCTGGAGCCCGGGGATAGCGGCAATTGGCGGCACTGGCAGAGCAGAGGCGGCTTCGACTTGACGGGAGACGAGATGTATTATGATTGTTATTGCCAGACAGGGAGCTCCGAGTCCACAATGACCATTCGACTCTACTGGTGGGATCCTTCCGCATGTGGGAACGCAGCTGGGTATGTTATTATTTCCCTTAACTCACTTGGTGGCCCAGCGTTCTTCTCATTCTCCAGATGTTGCGAGACATGGACGAAGATGGAGTTCTGTATGTAGGGGACGTTCCTGGCTCGGTTTTGGGCCTAGTAGCCGCCCAGGGAACGATGGATGCTGAGTCCCACGGTCCGAGGCCACCGACGACAATTGGACTCCGCGAACGGCGGCTTCCGAAAAACATGGCTTTGCACATGTACTTAAGTACGTACGTACGGGGACAGGTGTCATATAAAGAGAGCGAGGCGACACCCTCGTTACTGCTACACCGATAGCTCCCCCTTTCCAACGTCCCGGTTGGACACTCGAGACCTTTCCGGATGACAAGTTTTCCGGAGTTTCGCGTTCAGGATGTCGGGGTGCAGCTATTGACCTCTTCAGACGAGATCGCAGACTCGGACCAGCACACCTATGATTACATTATCGTCGGTGGTACGTGTTCCAGTGCTCTCTGCATATTTTCTACTCATTAGGAGTTTCACAGGGGGGACGTCGGGGTCTGTGCTTGCGTCGCGGCTAAGCGAAGATCCCCATACGTCCGTCCTTCTCTTGGAGAAGGGTCCTCTGGCAGACTCTTGGACGTCCCGCATACCCCTGATAGGCGGTAACCCGAGTAGCAAAGACTATCTGGGCATCGCGTGGCAGTCTGTGCCTCAACCAAATATCAATAATCGTTCGGTGTCCATCATGAGAGGTGAGGCTCTTGGCGGAGCTTCTCGCATCAACGGTACGCTCTATACTCGAGGTCAGTACGCTTTTTCATCACGATCATTCCTACGTTTTCAGCTGAAACAGTCAATAGGAACACCCGGCGACTACAACCGCTGGGAGGCGCTCGGAAACACTGGGTGGGGATACAAGGATCTTGAACCCTACTTCGTGAAGTCGGAGAGGACTGAAACTCACCAGGAGTCAGAATTCAGGGGAAAGGATGGTAAGGACATCTGTCATCTACTAGTTTCTTCGCTGATATGGGTCACACTCCAGGTCTATGGAAGAACAAGAAGGTCGAAACTCCATTCAGGACCGCCGTACAGTGAGTGGTGGGATTCGATATCCGGCCTTCACTCACCCTAAGCCAGCATCGATGAAGCCATGCGGCGGATGGGTTTTGAACATGTACAAGACTTCAATGATCCGAAGGCGCCTGCAGCTTGTACTGGCACTCTAGACATCATCGTCGACTCGAGGTCTCGTCGTCAGTCCACCTACGCGAGCTTCATTCCTCCTGAGGTGGCCCAAGCGCGACGGGAACGACTGAAGGTCTGCACCAGGGCTCTTGTGAAGCGTGTGCAGCTGGACGATTTGAGCGGAGGCGTGCGCGCGACGGGTGTTGTCTTCGAGTCTATGGATCCCGAACAGGATGCCGGTCAAGAATTCTTTGCGAAAGCTCGGAGCGAGGTTATTGTTTGTGCTGGTGCACTCGTATCGCCTCAGGTCCTGATGCTGAGGTGAGTCAGCAGTGTGTTGGCACACAAATGTGAATGTTCTTGCCTGATAAAGTCCCTGACGTCGACAGTGGTATTGGTCCAAAGGAACATCTTCACGAGATTGGCATCGACGTCGTTCGAGATATGCCAGCTGTAGGTTCTCATCTGGTGAGCTATACTCTTGAATATCCCGTTGCGCTTCACTGACATATGACATAGCAAGACCATATCGGACTCCCTGTCGAGTTTACAGTTCCTATCGAAGACTCGCTCCATCATCTTCAATCGAGCCCGATGAAAGCCCTCGTCGAGTTTCTCAAGTATCTCTTCCTTGGCACAGGCCTCCTCTCCTCCGCGTTCCAGTTTTCGTCGACATTCATCCCTACTAGACTACTACGCGACGACCTTACGATAGCGAAGGAGGACCCACGCAATCTTGATACCACCCTTCCCGAAAATCGCCCCGACATAGAGTTCATGCACATCCCTGTCGACTGCATCCGCGCACAGATCTCCGGAAAGGGTGCTTTCACCTTCCTCGTCACGCTCATCCGACCGAAGTCCGAGGGTACGGTCCGTCTAGTATCCAACGACGCTCGTACGCCCCCAGCAGTCGATCTCGGGTACTTTAATGTCTTGGAGGACTATGCGCCCTTGCGCGCCGGCGTGCGGCTCGCGCTGCGTGTCGCGGAGGACGTCCGCAAGCAGGGCTACCCGTTCACGGACTTGGTTGTTCCTGAGGTCGACAACGACGAGGGGATCGACAGCTTCATTCGGGAGAACGTCATGTCCTGCTTCCACTACACGTCTACCTGCCGGATGGGCCCCGAGCTCGACGGCTCGCGGCAGAGCGTCGTGGATGCGGAGCTGAAGGTGCATGGGGTGAAGGGACTGCGGGTGTGCGACGCGTCGGTCTTCCCTGAGATCGTCGGGTCTCATACCATGGCCCCTGCGGTCATGGTCGCCGAGAAGTGTGCAGAGATGATCAAGGCAGCATGGATCCGACGTTAGGCATCAGCTTGTACAGAGTGTGTTGCGGCTTCCAGTAAATGATGTATGAACCGTTCTACTACGCTCGCTGTTACACGGACCCTCTATATCCCATGAGCCATTGTGCGCAGTGCGCCATCAAGTTCAGTCAGGCCTGTCATTATCTGCGCCCCGACCCAACCTACATTGCGACACCGACATGCTTTATAGCACTCTGCGGAGACGGAGATAAGGCGGAAGGGACGGGGATGGCAGTCCGAGTCTCATGCATATGCATGATGATTGCCATGGAAGGACGGCGTTGACCAGCTTGGGCTTGCTCAGGTCAATAGGACGGAAATTCTGTTATATTGTTGTTTCTAGCACACACACTCGAGGCAGAGATACTAATGGCAACAGACATTGGGGACAGAAGATCCACATCTAGAGTCACAACACTTGCGGTAGCCATCCTGCTCTACGTTTCCTGAACATCACTATGCCGTCTCGAGCAGGTAGGAATGGAGAACCCCATGCAGGTCTCTTTCGGTCGCTTACCATCTCCCCCAAGCTTCAAGTCATAGTGGACGATGATGTTTGCCAGGATGACCTTCATTTCCATCACAGCGAAGAACTGGCCGGGGCTAGTATCCAGAGAACTAGTCAGTGCTAGTCCTGTGCAGACTGACAGGACGGTTGCAGCGACGTACCAAGCATGCGCACCGTATCCCCATGGGAGATAGGTCGCAGAAGCGGTTGTGTACTGGTGCTTTATAGTGTCCCCGTCCTCCTCCCGCATGCGAGAGAATCGGAAAGGATCAAACTCGTCTGCATCTCGATAGTACTTCTCGTCGTGGTGCATCGGGCCGTACGCAGCGACGAGGACTGTCCCTTTCGGTACGAATGTCCCGTCACTCAACCATACATCCTTCATTGCCTTCTTCATGAGTGACGCTGTGCAACGACGAAGTAGCAACGTCAGTGCGCATATCATCAATTATACGAGCCGCGATACACGATCACATACTCAGTCCAATGCTCGTGTACCGTTGCGACTCCTTCATGAAGCTGTCGAGCTTGGCCATTTTGCTGAGAGATGCTGCTGTCCAACCTTCCGAGGATACCAGTGCCTCGACCTCTGTTCTGAGTGCTTCGTGGGTATCTGGCGAGGCTGCCAGATGGTATAGCACATGCGTAAGCGTCTAGTCGAAGGAGCGTGAATGAGCACAACAACAGTGAGAGATGCGCTAGAGACAGACATTCGTAGTCGAGTTGATAGCCGCAAAGTTGGATCCTAAGAGGCGGTCGAGGACGTAGTCATCCTACCTGCCCTTGGAAATAGCTCTATCCAGTATCCATTGCAGCATGTCATCCTGCGGAAGCTTATGAGATTGCTGCTGGCCGTTGCAAAGGTGTGCGTACTGGTTTCCCAGGCCACTCTCTTCCGTACTCCTCCATTAAGCGCTTCCGTTGCTCAATTGCGGGGGTGAGCACGAGCAGAGCTGCAGCCACGTTTTCGGGCACTTTGCTCACCCTCGGTCCAAGTGTTCTGTTATACAACGTAAGCTCAATGTGGCGGTCGACAACGTACGTCTGCGCACTTTTTTAGGAACTTTGGGATGATATTCATGATGACGGCGGTCTTCATAAAGTCTGCCAAGTACTTGTTCACAATAGATTGATATCGTTCGTCGTGGCCTGGAATCTCAACGTCAAATACGATTCTGATGACGCATGAGATGAACGCACATAGAGGAAAACCGACAAATACACGGCTGGTACTTCGAGCGGTGATGTTCTGCAGCAGATTCCAGGCGTTCATCGTCGACCAGTCTAAACCACTTAAAGCTATAAGCCTCGACACATTATCAAGATAAAGCAGGCATACCGTCATTACCAGAGATATATTCCTGAAGTGCACACTGCACTTCTTCTGCTATGATCGGGACGGAGCTGGGGAGACCACGGGTAAGGTTTTCTTTGATGATAGTCGACGACTCGTGACCTGTGCCAGCAAGCATCTCTGGGCCCGCAGTATAGGCGGTCTGACTGAACTGCGATCGTACAGTGTCCGCGTCAAGCGTGAATTCAAGTTGAGAGATGAGAACAAGAACCCACCTCTCGGATTCCCTCATACGTCGACAGCTCATCATCGGGGCGCTTCCTGATGTCCTCGATCATCTGCGGCCCGCAGACGACGACAACCCACTTATTAAGCAGAGGTACTTTGAAGACAGATTCGTGATACTGTCGCATGATCCGTGAGCTTCGCAGAGTCAGAGACACACATAGACGACGAACTCACTGTTTTGTAACCCTCAGAGTCCAGCAGCGTCTTTGAATGGTGCACGAAGTGGAGCGCGGCGTGCATAGAGAACATGGGAAGCGAAGACCCCCCTATCGTCGGTATCGAGTGCAGCTGTGCGGTAGTAAGATTTCTGACTAATGTTCAACAACCATGGGTAGACCTACAGGATTCGTGTACCAGTGGAAGAAAACCAGACCGCAAAGACACACCACGGCCCGAGGCGGTCCAAAAGACGTAGTCCATGGTGAATGGCTGCAAATGTGGATAGGTGGATGGGTCGTCGTCAACCGTTTGTTAGACAAGGGCGGGGGGGTAGGGAGGCAGACTGCTTGGACGGTGGTGAAGAAGCGGCAAGCACCAGAGCAACGTGACGCCTATTAGCATAGAGTTCACGGCGGTGTTCGTTTCGAGAAGCCCAATTACCTTCGTGCCCGGGGACCCGTAAAAATACTAAGCGAAGCCCCGTCAGTGCATGCTTTCTGGCTTCCCGATGAGCTCGACTGCAAAATGGGTGTGCGCCATCCACATGTCGGCATTTGATGCTTGTGGCGGTCCGTGTCTACAAGGCTGTCCTTCTACTCCCGAGTAAAGTTCCCGAGGGCGCCAGGTGGAGAAGATTTTGGGAACAGTAGAGCTCGGGTGGATGGTACAACGCGAAGAGGCTGTCCATATCAGAGTATAAAAATGATATCAGACATTTTTAAGTATGCCGGTCCCTCTAAATATCGTGTCGACGTCTTCGACCTCGACGCGGGTGGCACGGCCCACTGCCGCGGTCTTGCAGTGCTCCACAGCTTGATACTCTCTGAGAGTTTGCCATTAATATATGATCTTGAGATTCACATCGGACGCAATGGGTCAGTCAGCTTTCACCGTCCTACCACAGCCACTCGAGAACTTTAACTTTGCGTCCTCGCGACCGAAAGTCAAACCCAGTCAACCCCGGTAACACCTGACACCATCCCGCTCCGCTATGTCTGAATTGCTGTGCAATACAAGATTCGAAGCCACCCACAGCTCTGTGATGCTACCTGAGGCTACTCCTCAGATGGTCGAAGTAGTCATCCCCATTCTGCTGTACACATGCTGCTCTGACGCATCTATATCCAGACGCTTCTTAGACTTCGACCACCACTCAGCTGCTGTCAATAGCACTTACATCACTGTGTTTTCGTACGAGCGTTCATCTCAAATCAGCACATTGGGGACACGAATTCTTGTGTGTGTATGCTCCAAACGCTGACCTGCTAGCGCATGCCCATGATCTCCGACGTGATCAGGCTTCCATCCACTGCACCAAGGGTCACAGACAACGAATTCTAATCTTGAATTGGACCATAGATCAATTCTCCGACGCCATGTGTGCAATTCCCAAACGATAGCCCACCGACCCGTCTCTAGCAATAGACGGGACCGCTCAGTGTTTGCTTGTCCTTAAATATACCCAAGATTCTTCGATGAGTGGCGACAAGGTCTGGCACTCCTTCTCCCCACGACCATCCACGACGCCCTCCTACCTGCTTAATGTCTGCCGGGATCCCGACAAATTCACCTCCCGCGTCCTCGTCCTTCCCCACAGCAGCCCTGCAACCCCTCATTGACGGGCTCGAAGGGCCAGTCAATGCGATGCTGCTGAACGCGATATGGTGCTCATTCCTCCTTCCCATCATCGTCGCCCTGCTTCTGTCCAATTCACGGAACTGGAGGACACCCGTCTTTGTAATGAACGTCTGTGCGGTTGCGCTTGGCTTGGCCTTCGGCATCATCACGGTGTACCTGCAGGTACCTACTCATCTCCTCACTCCTTGTCTCGCAGCGACAAATGCTGACTCCGGGCTGCAGAAGAGAAGCATCGCCCTGGATCCGGTGGGGCCGAGGCTCCTCTTGGCGATAACATGCCTCTATTTCTGCGTCCCGATCTGCACCCAGTCGATCCTCCTCGTCCGGGTCATCGCTGTGTACCCTCCGCGGCAGATCAGCTGGGCTCGACGCGTGGTCATATACGGCACGTTCGCGACGGTTCAAACCGCTCGCATTGTCAACGCCGTCGTAGACTTCGTCAAGATTTCTAGGGTCATCAACGACGCCTCCAACTTCCTCGTGGCAGAGGAATCGGCTTGGACGATGCCTAACGACAAGGTGGAGTTCATCCTCCAGCTCGTTTACGACGTGTGAGTCCCTGGCCCTCTGGAGAGCTGCGGCACGTACGTCGCTGATCCAGAAGCATCCAGCTTCGCCTCAAGTCTGTTTCTCCTACGCCTCCACGAGGGCGGCGCCTTACGGACGAAAACAACCGGGCACCCCAGCGTCTTCACGGGGAACGAGCGCAGTACGTCGACTTCCGTGCCCACTACCTGGTGTCTTACATATCACATGTGCAGGCACGTACGCGTCGCGCCTCCGCGCGCTGTTCTGGATCGCCGTGTGCAACTTCGTCTTCCCCGTCATCCTGAACGTGGCCGTGATCGTGTTCCTCTTCCGGGACCCCGACCCCCAGCACGGCGTGAACGTCATGGTCGTGAACGTCTACGTCGACATCATCTGCGTCCTCCTCGCCACCGTGTGGTGCTCGGGCACAAACTGGCAGACCGCGAGTGTTCCAGGGAACACACCAACATCAGAGCTGCACGCCCATGTGCCCGAGGACGTGACCATCCAATCGCTCAGCACGGCGACGTTCGCACCCCCGAGCGTGCATCCGTCGCGCGTGCAGTTGGACGTGGAGATGGGCGAACTGACCAAGTGAACGACGACCAAGTCGAATGTATATCATTCCAGATCCAGATGGCTCTCCCTGAGCACGCGAGGGGGTTCCGTGCAGAGCAATGCTTTGCAGGGATGATCCCTGCGGACGAGGAAACAGCCCCTCATCCTTCAGTCCATATTCATTCTCCAGACTCCAGAGACGGAAAAGAATGAATTATGTAGAACGAAGAACTCACCATGTGACTGTTCTGTGCAGGCGCACTGAACGAACTGGAATGCTCACATTTTTGTCTTCAAGTGGCTTCGCCCTTCCTCGTCGAGCTTGAAGCCCCACGATCGACCCACACCGGCACTGTCCTTGCACTCTCTCCCCTCCACGCCTCTGTATGGGACCCCTGGTTTCCTCCCCAGCGTTCTGGACGGGGACTTGATATCGGTTGGGGACTTCGAAGCCGACGAGCGTGTTCTTGTGGAAAATAGATAAGGTCTGTGCGCTGTTGCAACGTGGGCCCAGAGATGGCACGAGAGAGAGGAACCACGACAGACCCAGTGAGAGGCAAGAGCGGTAACGACGGACAAGAAGGTGGCAGAGAGAGGCTGGCACCTAGAGGAAGCCCAGGACGCAGAAAAGGAAGTCGAAGTACACGGCGGAGGGCTTGCGATGGTGCGAGGCGTGAAAGGCGCTGAGGAGACGTGAGCGTGAGCGATGGAGAGGTGGACCTACGTTCAGGAACCCACGTTTAACGATGGAAAGGGGGATGTACCCGGACAGCATACCTGGACAACGACTTTCTGCAGCACTTCGACACCGACGGAGGGGCAGTCACGGCCCGTGTTTCCATGCTCCAACAGACGCGCCAGCGTTATGCAGCCCTACCACACCTCCATATGCGTAAACGTGTCGTACAAATGCAAAACTCACCTGTCGCAGTGCGGGACGTCTTGCATGGTAGTGGGAGGAGGATGAGTCGACACCTGGAGACTCGGACTTTGAACCGGCCCTAAGCGAACGCGTCAACAACGCGTAGCACGTCACCGCGTTCCACGTCACCTGATAAACGCGCCGGGCTGGACGTCGACGGTCGAACTTCGAACCCTCAGCACATCCTCCTCCGAGTCCCCATAATATTTCGACCCTCATTTACTTCCCTCTGCCTTCTCCTTCTGGGATTTGGAATGTACACGTGAGTGAAGCGCCGCATACACTTCCATGAACCCGAGCCCCGCCAGCTCATCTCAGCTCCCTTTGTGACTCCAATCATCTCCACCAGCCGCCCTATGGTAGCCTCGCCCTCATTCCAGACTTCATTGCCTGCTCAATACCGACTGTCAAGTGGCTCGTTGCACGCTCACAACTGCTGCCCTGTCTGATACTGACTCCCCGCCGCAATCGAGTCGAGCGACGGGGCTGAGGTATGGCAACGAAACATCCAACGTCTGAGTGGCCTTCGCATCCTCAATCCTCGACCCAGAATCCCACTGGCCATGGCTCATTCTCATCTGCCTCATCATCATCCCCTCCTCTCCCCACGTCCTCGGCCAGGAGCTCGTCCCCATGCGCTGCAGGGAATTTGAGGGCGCTTAGATTGGGTTCATGATTGTTGCGGCGAAAAAGATTCTCGGAGACCAGGCTATCGCCTCCCAGTAAGTCTCCCCACGTACATCGTCAGTCCGAGTGCGTGCATGCACCGAGCTCATCCATTCCTACCACTGGCCCCGCTGGCTTCCTTGCAGCTATCTTGCGCTAGTACCGCAGTCGCGTCCGTGCCACGAACACGGAGGAGAGCGACCTTCGCTGCGCCCTCTTGGACGAGGTCGTCCGTGAGGGAGGCCTGAATATTGGATGACGTTCATGGTTCGGCTCAGCGACATGCTTGGCCATGGCGCGTCTCCCTCCTATTGCTCTCCGCGAGAGATGGAAGTCTGACGAATGGCCCTTCTCCGCGCGTACAGTCACGACAACCATGTTCACGACGGGCGCGACGGAGCTATGTGCGTAACTCGTCGCCATGTTCGTAGCCCTCCATAAACACTTCGTATCTGCTTACCTCGGGACCGGCATCGTCTCCGCCAACGGCAACAGCGGACGTATCCCTCTCTGAGCCTCAGTCGCACGTCGCGCGTCGCACCTCCCTGACCGTCGCATCTCCTGTTCTCATGGGCTACATCGACGGCAAGGTCAACAGCGTCCGGCAGCGCATCGCCACAAGGCCCGCCAGGCCAAGTCCGGCCACCCCTCGGTCGCTCCCTCTGCCTCCGCATTTCCGTTCTGCCCGGGGCACGATAACAACTTTGAAGGCACCGCGCCGCTCGTGCCTCGTCATACGCGCCAGCGTCCGTCCGTCTCTTCCCCCCGGCCCTCCGGCGCAGCTCAACGATGGATATGCATGGCTGTCAGCCTTCGTGGAGGCTCTAGCCCCTTCCGCTTCGCAGCCTTCACCATGAGCTCCCCCGTCTTCCGCGCCATCCCCGTTCCACAACCCTCTCGCCCGATCCCACACGGACCAGGAATAGTCCTTGTGTTCCACGCACCAGAAACCGCTGCCCCCCCCCCCCGATCGATTCCACGAGCCACCACTCGCCGAACCTTGCGCCCACCCAGCCTGGGCGGCATCGACGCATTGTGGCAGGCTGTCCCAGCGCGACCACGCCTCCGCAGAGATGGATACGGGAATCGCATCCGGGTCGGTGTGCGGAAGCACGGCACTGCTCGCCATTGGCATTGCCGTTGTCGAGCCTCCGCGCCGGCGCGGTCAAGAATCCCTTGGAGTCCGCGTCCGCGTCCGACGAGGCGGGCGGTGATCAAAGCGGTGAGGATTGGGATTTGAGTTGCGTACATATAAGGCCTTGCACGTGGTGGGGGGCATCGTCACTCAGCTTATAATGGCGTTCGCCCGGATCTTCGGTGAGACTGTGGCCCTGCTGCAGCTGTTTAGCCAATTTATTGGACGACCCATGCCGCACTCGTTCAATGTAGGCTTGGGGATGGGTGAGTTAGCAAGTTAACGTTGTTCTGAAGGTGGAGCCTGCTGAGCTGTTGTACAGGTCGAGATCCGTGGTAGACCCGTCGATGTCAGTTTTCTTCGCATGGTGTATAATCGACATTATTCTTTGCCATTTTGACTCCCGGACATTTCACTCCTAATGCATGATGTATAAGGTCATGTTCGACAAGTGCCAAGAAGGATGAGATCGAATGAACATCCACATTCTCATGATCGCTGCCGGCCCTTCAGCAGGTCCGCACACTTCTCCGCGATCATGACCACCGGTGCCATCGTGTGCGAGCCGATGATGTCTGGGAAAACCGAGGCATCACACACCCGCAATCCCCGGATGCCGTGAACCCTCAGCTCGGTATCCACGACGCCGGGACGCTCGCCATCGGCCCCTGCTCCCATCCGGCACGTAGACGTGTAGTGGTAGCACGTCCGCAACCCACCGCGGATAAACTTGTCCAAGTCCTCGTCGCTCTTGCCCGAGGGCACCGCAAGGCCCCTGATGGGGTAGCCCTGCTTCCGGACCTCTTCGACCATACGGAGGACGAACCGTACACCCTTGCGGAGCGGGATGTAGTCCTCGGGGCTTGCCAGGTATCCGAGGTCCACGTTCGGCATGGCGCGGGGGTTGCTCGTCGCGAGGCGGACCATGCCTTCAGATTTGGGCCGAATGAGGCTGACCATGAGCGAGTACACCCCAACTCCATCTGGGGTGTTGCATTCGGAGGAGTTGTGGGGGATGTGCATGAGCTCGATGTCGGGAGCGTTCTCGGGGACAGACGCATCGAGGTCGCGGGGGTTGGCGACGGACAGTACGCCATCGTCGTCGAGCAGCCGGGAGGGGAAGAAGGTCGAGCAGCTTTGGAGGGGCGCACTGAGGAGGCCGCCGCCGGTAATGAGGTACTTGAGGAGTTCTATGACCTGTTTAGCCGTGCTGCTCTCGATGTGGTGCATGGTGTCGGCGAGGGGTACTTCGAACATGACGGGGAGGCCGAGATGATCGCGCTATACAGCGTGTCAGAAACGTACGAAGAATCCGCTAGCACCATGCGCACCAGGTGAGCCCCTACGGCTGGCATGTCTCTGACCACAGGGAGCCGGTTCTCGATGAGATGCTCCTTCGGCCCAATACCGCTGTGATGGAAGTGAATTAGATTCCAGATGAACGGAGGAGTCGCAGTACGCACCTCAACATGAGAAGTTGGGGAGACCAGAGCGCACCTGCGCAAAGGATGATTTCTCGTCCCGCTTTCGCGTAGTATCGATCTGGTGCGCTCCTCATCGTCCTTCCTTCGAAGTGCACGCCTATCGCGCAGAGATTGTGATCCCCTCCCGCAAATTCTATCCGGGTTGCAATCGTGTTGGATACGATCTTCAACTGTGCCTTCCGCTTTTGCGTCAGCTCTGGGGGAAGGAATGCCCGAAATGTCGAATGACGAAAGTTCTTGTTATCCATTGTGCATTCGAGTACTCCAGTGCAGGCGGCGGGGGCATCGGGCGAATTGAAGTCCGGAACGTGTGGAATCCCGAGCTTCTGCAGCGCAGCGTCTACGCTGATCGTAACATGAGCACAATTGTCAGCCCCTTCGAGGTCCGACGATGGCGTATACGCACAGAGCATTTGTCCTGAACGGATCGGGATTCGTCCTGTTCTCCCAAGAACCTACACATGGCTTAACACTGATGTAGAATGGTTCAGAAACGCGATAAGGTACCTTTGCTGCCCCGGAATTTTGATCCTGGATGTGTGCGACACTTCTCCGACTTCATGAAGTACGGCTCCAAGTCGTCGTATCCCCATCCATCATTACCAAGGGCTTTCCACTCGTTATAGTCTCCCGGGGTACCTGTGACGTTGTCAGGACAATGGAATGCAGGCAAGTTCCATAAAGCACTCGCCCCGAGTGTACAGCATAGCGTTGATACGAGAACTTCCACCAAGACCCTCGCCACGGACGACCTCAACGTATCTGTCACCCGCGGCCTCGAGCGGAAGAGACCACCACCTGTGAGCCAGTGTCTCCTTGTCGAAGGGGTTTGCGGAGATGAGCGGGACCCGAGAACCCCATGTGTCTGCCACTGGACCACGCTCGATGAGGAGCACAGTCACCGATGGGTCCTCGGTCAGCCGTGAAGCCAACGTGCATCCTGCCGTACCACCTGTGAACTTGTCAGAATGGCGGGAGAAGACCTATAATGCTTGCTGGTGCTTACCTCCGACGATGATATAATCATACGTGTACGTCTCCGGGGCTATGTTGGGAGAGACAGGAACACGGGCACCGACGTCCTTTGGGGACAACCCCGGAACGCGAGTCATGGCGAAGCGCGATGCTCTAACAGCCTCAAGAACAGCAGGATGGCAGCGCAGCGGGGGGAGACGGAGACGAGGTGGCCCAAAGAGCTGTGTATGTACGAAATCTCTAGAGGACCAGACCAGACTTTCGGCCACAAAGAAGGAGAACGTTCTAGTGACCTTCGGCCAGTACGAGGCCGCAAGGAGTGGGCGCCGCCGTCAGAGTCCTACTGATATCCCACCTGGTCTCCTGGTCTGCGACCCTATCATCCGAACACCACCCGGTACTGTACCGCAGATAAGGCACCGCATTCCGCCGCCCACAACCCATGGGTTCCATGAGCCACCAGGAGAACCTCGCGCTCATCGGCACGCTCTCGTTGGGCGGCATGGGCGCCGCCGAGTGGTTGGTTGTGCGAGTGAACCGCGCCGACGCAGAGATGCGATTCGCACCACGGAGCTGGGGCACTGGGAGGGCAAAGAGGGCGTTCGAGTGTACAACGCCTGGGATCGGTACGTTCGTCCATTCTGATGATAATAAGTAATCTTATCGACCTGGGCGGAGCGCCGTATCAGATTGGTGCCAAACATTATAATCGAACCGCACCTCATGTCGACGGAGGGGTCCTCGGCGGCGTCGTACACGATGACCCCTGAGATGTACAGCTCCCTGAGCAGCTTGAGGTGCTTCTCCCGGGAGTGGCCATGTTTCGACGCGTTAGCAAATGAAGTATTAAATCTCGGTTGCGAATGCGCGGAGCTCCTTACAACCTTCCCCATCCCGCTTCTTTCCTGCCCTGCAGGATGACGCTGAATCCTCGCGTCAGTCGCTCTGCAGCTGTCGCCTTGCCTATCCTGTCTGTTGCCCCAGTCAAGATGGCTTACCGGGCATTCCCAACAATTCACATTTGACAGAACTAAGGCGGACCGCGGAAAACGGCTTCATAGACATACAGCCACATACCTAGCCTGACGTCTGAGCAACTTCGGGTGGATCGGAACATGATTTTTGATGCACTTACTGAAGCTCCAAGGCACGCGTATATGCCCATCCTTATTATTATTATTATTATTATTAATTTCGCGTCAGAGCCTGCGCGGGAACACAAGACAGAGTACAGAGTCAGCGTGAGCCCGTCAGGACGACTACTATCCCCGATTCGATTGACGGCTCAACAGCCCGGGGCCCACGGCGAAGCCAGCGTGTGGGGAGGCGACCCGCCTAAGGCGGGACGGCTATTCCGTATCCGAAGAGTCAAAAAGCTCTGAAGTGCTCAGAGATGGGGAAGGGGGGGACGGCGAGCGGCGGGGCGCGTTGACCGCAGGGGGAGAGTGCGAGCCTTCACGTCGGAAGTGCGCGCGGGATTTGCGGCTGGGACGGAGGCGTAAGAGGCGTCGGCGGAGGGTGCAGAAGGCATCGTGGGAGAGGTCATACTTGTGACCCCTGGCGCGGAAGGCCTTGGCGTAGCGTCGAAAGCGGGATTCCTGCTTGTATTCGTGGGCGAGCTCGATGAGCGGGAGGAGTTGGGAATCGAACACGTGGGTGTGCGCAAACTGTTTAAAGGCGTGCACTGCGTCGGCGGGGGAAAGGCGCGACGCTGGGGTAGGGATCCACGTCCGGAAGGCGAGCCCGGGCACTACTGTGCCTCAACGCCTGGTCTCCGGGAAATTGGGAAGGGGGGAAGGGGATCGGGAGGCGGGCCCGGACACTCTCATGTCGGAAAGCGAGGTCGCCGATGAGGTTGATGAGGAGTTCGAGGCGAGGGTCGACCTCGTCGTCGTCCCAGTCCGAGGTGTCAGGAGGGGCGTCCTGAGCGGTGAACGCGCCAGGGTTGAGGGAGAGGAACGACAGGATCTTTGGGAAAGGATCCAGTTCGAGGAGGTGGTCGAGTTGAGAGATGTCCCCTCTGTAGTAGAAGGGGCATTCGAACAGGACATGATGGCGATCATGGAGCGGCGTGCCTCGGGGGAAGAAGCCGCAGGGGCAGGTGGTGGGTTCCTCGGCGCGAGGGCGAAACTTTGCTCTGTAAGCACCAGTAAAGGTGTGATTGTTGATTACGCGCGCCGTGCGGGCGAACGTAACAATGGAGAGCTTGCCGAACCGGCGAATGAATGATGTGGCCAGGGCAGGGTTGAAGATGTGTGTGGCGGGGGCATGGAGGTAGTCATGGCCCCAGTAGGAAGGGTCTGGTTCGGGCTGGCCAGTGAGCGGGTTGGCGCGTAGCGTGGCGGCAGTCCATGCGTTAATCGTATCTATCGTAATGCGGCGTTTTTCGAAGGAAAAATGTGTATGATGGGAGGGGGAGGCATTGGGGGGGGCCCAGGTTGGCGATGAGTCGATCGACCCGCTCGTTGCCTTCTATGCCCATGTGGGAAGGACAGTACGAGACGTGCAAGTGGTTGCGTTCAGAGGAGAGGAACCAACTGCGCAGTGTGGAATTGAGGGACAGGAGTTGTGAGCGACCTGACTTGGTGTGAAAGAGTGCCTTAGCGGCGGATTCGGAGTCTGTAAAGATATGCAGGTGGTAAGTGGCGAGGGAGGACGAGATAAGATGTGAGACAGCTTCAAGTATAGCGATAAGTTCTGCATCGAACGAAAATCCGCGGCCAGACCAGGATGCCTGTTCGGTCAGGATTGTGTGGGCTGGGAAGTAGGCGACAAAGCCCGATGATGAGCAGGAGCCGTCGGTCGTTGCTGAGCCGTCGGTGTAGATGACTATGGAATTGGGATCCTCATGCGCCTGATTGATGCGTGGCAGGAGGGAGTTTTGAATCCATTTGTGGATTGCGTCGTCATCGGCCTTCTTCGGAGGGTGGTCCAGGTTGAGGTGGATGCGATCTGCAAAGAGGTCAATGACACGGTTGCCGGGCTGGCACTCCAGGTCAGTGGGGTCGAAGGTGTCGCACACCGCGTTGGTCAACGGGGAGTCCGCAATGTGGGGGAGGGAGGAAATAGAACCGAGAGTGGTCTGGTAGTACTGCGCCCGAGGCGGCCGGAGTGGGGGGTAGAAGGGAGCGTGTGGAGAATTGTGCACAAGAGGGTAGCGAGAGGGGAAGAGGGACTTGATGGGATGGGACGGCATCAGGGTATGGATGCGGAGGCGGTAGGATGCCTGGAGGCGTCGGCAGTACAGGTGGATGGGGAGCACACCGGCCTTGACTTCGAGCGAACCGACCGGTGCCGTACGGAAATGGCCAGAGATCCATCGGAGTGCGAGGTTTTGTGCGACCGAGAGGCGTTGGAGGAGCTTCTTGGCGCCCTTTTGGCGGTACCAAACTTGACAACCGTAGGTGAGGACAGGGCGAACCGTCGAGATGTATAGCTGGCGGCGGTGGTAGGGGAGGAGACCGCGCGTGGAGGAGCCGAGCATGCGCGACGCCTCGGTGGTCGTTTTGGCGCGGTGGGCGTACCAGCTGACATGGTACTTCCAGCTGAGGCGCGGGTCCAGCCAGAAGCCAAGGTGGCGGAGTTGATCCGGGGGGACGATAGGCTGCGGGACACCAGGGAGGGGGATCGGGCACTTGACGAATTGATCTTCTGCAGTGTTAGATGAATGGATGAAATGCATCGCCTCCGTCTTGTCGTGTTCGAGGACAAGGCCAGAGCGGTGAAGGGTGGTGGTGATGATGTCGTACAAAGTAGCGATGAGACGGAGGTTGGTCTGTACGGAGGGGGACGTAACCATGATGTTGCCGTCATCTACGTACATATGAAGATAGGAGAGCCGAAACTCAGAATGAGAGCGAAAGAACTTGTGCAGGATGTACATGAGGGGTGAGGCCAAGATTCCTGAGAAGGTGGGGGAGAGTGAAGACCCCTGGCCGACACCGACACGGGGGCAAGCAAACGAGGGAGAGAGATCATTGCCGAAGCGGAATGAAGAGGAGTGGGGCAGGAAATAAGCCTGAAGCCAGCGGATGAACGTCGGGGAGAAGCCGCGGCGTTCGCAGATGGCTATAAGGAGCTCATGATTTATAGACGGGAAAAACTGAGCGACGTCGAAGCCGACCATAGTGGTCACCAGCTTTTTCCGCCATGCCTGTTGAATGTGGTTCGTGACATAGGACACCGCGTCAATGGTAGAACGTTGCCAGGCTGAGCCAAACTGGCATGAATGTAAGATTCCATGCTTGTGAGAGTCGTATTGAACGCGTTCATTGATCACCTTCTCCATCCACTTGGCAATCGTGGATAGGAGGACAATGGGACGGTAGGACTTAATTTTTGTGTAGTCATCCTTCCCCGGCTTGGGGATGACGACTGTCACGGAACGCCGAAATTCGTCCGGCCAGAGGGCGAGAGAGAAACAGGCATTAAAAAGGCGTAAGAAACCAGTCATAAACGTATGATGGTGTCTCGGGTTCAGCTTAGAGGACGTGAGATGTTTCAGGAAGAGCCAGGACATATGATCCCAGCCCGGCGAAGACTTGCTTGAGCACGACGACAGCGCGTCCGTGAGCTCTTGCTCCGAGAAGGGGTTCCACTCCCTGGTATCGAGTCTAGGAAGCTCCTCCACCACGCTCAAGTCGACAGCGCGATCTTGTGCAGAGTGGAAAGTAGAGTTGAATGACTGCCACATCTCGTCGCGCGACGAGATGGGTATACCGTCTGAGGACTTCAATCCCAGATAATCCGGGATAGCGCGAGTACGGACCCATGGCATCAAGTCCCAGATACGTTTGGACTTGACGGAGATTTCGTGGATGCGCTGCTCAAAGAACTGATTTTTTGTGCGCTTGAGGAGGGTGTAGAAGTCTGAGCGGGCCTTGTGCCTTTCACGCGCTGCCCGTTCGAAGGCGCGGCGTTCGCTGTCCCGACGGATGCCGGGGATATGTGTCTGATTCATGAACTCTGGAGAGTAGCGGATGTGAGGGGGGAGGCGGCGTCGGACGTTCTTACGCTGCCACGGGGGCGTAGAGTCAGCCAAGAGGCGGGACAAAACGCGCTTGCTTTCAGCAAGCTCCTTGTTCCACCAAGGCTTAGACCGTGGAGAGTACTTATGGGGGCGGGCGAAGCCGTCCCACGTGTCCGTGATGATCTTATATGCCGCCGTAACATGGGCGCATACGGATGTAGGATCCGAATCGTCTAAGGGCCCCGAAAACAGAGGAGCGAGGTTGTCACCCAGGGCCTCGAGGAACTCAGGAAGTGAGTCGTTCGAGACCCTGGGGGCAGCGAGAAATGAAAAGTTAGGAACCGGAATGAGTGTGCTTACAAGGGCGTGGTCGGAGCCACCTTTGCCGAAGATATCAATGTCGATATGATAGCGGTTGGCCGGGGTGTCTTCGGGTACCCAGACCAAGTCGATGACCGAGCCGCGCAAACGCACATTGTGCGGTTGGTGGGTGGGGACGTCGGGTGGGGAGAGCAATCTCAATCCCCAAAAACCTGTGACAAAGTATAGTTTGGTGAGTACAGAGAGCGGCGAGGAGTTGGAACCCCAGCTGGGGTCCCATTCTGGTGAATGAAGGTTGAAGTCGCCGCCGAAGCAATGGAGCGTCGCTGGGAGTTCGTGTTCGTGGTCGGTAATCCTCTCGACTATAAAGTCAAGAAGGGCGCTGTTGTGCTTGGGGTCGTTGTATATATTCAGGATGTGGACTGTGTTCTCATGCGAGAGACGGAGGGCGATAAGCATGGCGTCCCGGTGGATGATGCCGGGATGGATGGTGGCGCGTGCGTTTGCAAGACGTCTGTTGACGTAGCACGCAACGCGGGGGTGCGGTCGTTTCTCATGTTTGAGAGAGGCGTGTTCGAGGAGGTACCAATCGGGGTCGCTTTGCGTGCCGAAATACTTGTCGTCGTCAGTGCGATCGCCGGGCCCGGCAGAGTTAAACTTGCCGCCGACGGATGGGATTTTCTTGATGGGACCGTACCAAGGTTCTTGGATGCACACCACGTCGTAGTGGTGTCGGTGTTCTTGGAGGAGGTGAGTGGTCTGTTGTGACCGCCTGTTAGCATTGTGGAAGAGAATACGGATATCAGTAGCACGGTCAGTTCTCGAATAGATGTTCTGCCGGAAGATGGATGAAGGGTGAGTGGAGGACATTACGTGCTGCCGGCAGCTGCTGTGGCTGCGATGCGGGCGGGCTCGTTTGTGCTGGTATTGTTGGTATATGCCCATCCTGCCACCCATGCGACACCCTCCTGTGTTGTCCCATCCTTCTGGGCAAGGAGAGGATGCCAAAGGAAGTTGTGGGCATGGCATGCACACCGTCAACCTGATAGCTCGAATTGAGACGTCCGAGTTGGACAAGTTCGAAACATGGGTGCCCAAGTAGATCGAATAGCATGTTCCCGTCTAACCGCAGAAGGAAGGACCAACGCAGCCGTCGCCAAGGTCTCAGGCCTACAATGATGGTGCATGCACGACACTTCTCGCTCACCAGCATGCTCGTCCTCTCCGCGTCTTCCGCAGGCTGTTAGTGGGTCAAGCTTCCAACCTAAGTGAATTCCCAGTCCTCCGTGTGTAGCATGCATGACACAGACGTTGTTGATACATTATTAGCTAGCGCTTTCAGAACCAGAATCAGATCGCGAGGGTTGCGAGCGACGCGTCGGTCGTTCCGAGACTGTCACCCAGGTTGAGACTCATTTCCGGACCTATTCCCCAAGTTCAGGCGCGGCTGAGTTGATGAAGGATATCTGCTGGGCACGGTAGTCGTCAGGAATGACCGAAAACGTCGCCTCCGTCAGGTTCGAGGTTAGGTTCAGAGTGTCGAACTGGATGAGGACCTGCATGATCGCGCCGGACTTCAAAAATGACCGAGTCGCGTGCAGGATGGAGACGTACCTCGTTGTCAGACGTGTATTGTGGCCAAGTCGTCTCTGATGACCGATTTCCCAGTTAGCAGGCTTAAAAGCGCGCTCCGGAAACCATGACGTACTGGGAAGGCCTTTCCCGTCGTTAGGCGTCCCGCTCACTGCAAACGACACCCAATTGTCCACCATGGCCAGAGACACCACACCGCTCTCCACATTAGCCTCCGCGATGGACGGGTCTCCATACACGTACGGAACCTCAGAAGCATGGTGCACTGCGAGCGCAGCAAGTAAACCGAGTCAATCCAAGAAAAGGCGAACGAGACGGATACGCACCTCCTCTAGCCGGATCCGCCAGAGCCGCGTTCTGGTCCGTGAAGATATAGCCGAACGTCGTCACGCCCGCCGCGGCAGCCGCCTGTATCCACGCCCGCCGTGTCGCCTGGAACGACACGTCCCCCAGCATCGCCGCCGCCCGCTTGTACTCGCTGCTCAGCCCGAACGTCTCGTTCCCCGTCCCGAACGGCGACCCGAGCGCCGCGTTGTCCGGGTACAGCCCCAGCAGCGTCCCGACGTCCTGCTCGAACTGCAGGCTGAGCGACGCCGCGAACGGGTTGTCCGCGACGACGACGAACTCCTCGAGCTGCGCGTCGCTCGCGATCTGCTCCGGCACGAAGTCCGTGCCCTCGTCCAGCACCGTACCCGCCATGAACGGGATCTTGGAGAAGTTGCCCGCTGCGAGGAGCTTGGAGGGCAGGTCCGGGAGCAGGCCCCCTGGGCCGTCGATGACGGGGACGAAGAGGAAGGGCTCCGGGAACGCGGCGGCGACGGCTTCCCAGGACGAGAGGAGGTCGGAGGTGGTGGCGTTGCGCATGCACGCGAATGTCGATCCCGGCGCTGCGCTCGCGCACTCTGTCGTGTTGGCTACAAACGCGTCCCATACGACGTCACGCCGGGAGGCGGTGAACGATGGTAGCGTTCCGGAGGACCCCGACTCCATGATCTGTGATAGAATATCAGCATGTCGTGTCGGGATGAGGAACGAGGACACGTACTGTGCCGCGAACGCCGAAGTTCTCGAGGCCAGCATTGAGGTATAGGTCGGCAATGGATATCGAGCCCGCGCTTTGCCCGAAAAGCGTGACCTGGAGGACATTCAGTCAAGACTGGCTTCCTCACAACATGCGAAGGGGCCTACTTTGGTAGGATCGCCGCCAAAAGCCCCGATATGTTTCTGTACCCAAGAGATAGCGGCAAGTTGGTCCCTTAGCCCTAGGTTGAGCGCGCCGAGCTGGTCCGCTTCCGCTCCTTGCGGGAACCCGAACGGGCCGACGCGGTAGTTAAAGCTGACGTAGACGACTGGTGTTCCCTGAAGTGCACGATCAACCAGAGCAACCGGACACCTAGCTGATGGGAAACGTACCCTCGCAACACTCTGGACGATGATCTCACTGGCATTGAAGACCGTCGAGACGCCCTCGAGGAAGCCGCCCCCGTATATCCACAGCATGACGGGAACAGGGCCCTCTGCAGTGAGCACCAGCTCTGACGGGCGGAAAATGTTGATCGTCAGGCAGTCCTCCGAAACGCCATCCACCTAGCAGAAACAACACTCAGTATCTGCAGACTCGCCTAAAAGAACGGATCGCATACATTGAACTGCACGCAAGGCGCGCCGAACGCGGTAGCATTGAACGTCGGCACGCTGAGGCTGTCGAGCTCCACAGGCGGCGCAAAGCGCAAGTTCCCCAGAGGCGGCTCCGCGAACGGTATACCTGCATCCGAGCAAGCACGAAGTGCGTCAGCGATCTCGTTCCCGCGCCACGAAGCCGGACGTGTGCCTGATAACTGACCTCCGAAGAACTCCACATCAATGACGTCCACGAACGTCTGCGACGTCCCGACGATGCTCGTCCCGTTGACATCGACGGTTGGCGGGGCAGCGTGTGCCACCCACGGCGCGAGCGCGATGAGCAGGGCGGTCCATCCCCAGAGGCGAGCGCAGAGCGGAGACGCTGCGAAGGGCGCCATGGCGTTGGGGCAAGCCAGTGGTGCAGCCCCTGTGTATATATGCGGCCCGCGGGAGAGGTATATCCGCCCGGCCGGGAAACCTACATTGACAGCCGTGGTGTTTGGCATGGTGAGCATATGCTAAGCGGACCTGATAAATGGGTCATGATGCATAAGATGTGCGAGAAGCGGGAGATGAGAGATCCGTCGACATACAGTACCCATGCTGCAGCGCGAAACGAGACATTGCCGGCACACCGGCCCCGAACTTAGTCAGCTGTACTCCGTCGGCCGCCTTCGGAGTGGGGAGAGCATGCCGACGAGGGAGCGCGGGTTATGAGGAGGGCGGAGCCCACGGGCTTGGGAATGTGTGGGATTTTGATCCGCGAAAAGGGGCGTTGGCTGAAAATACGAATGCATGACGACTGTCGGATGGTCAGCGACGAATGTCAGAGACTTGGAGCGAGTCCATGACGCACATGGATAGAATGTCTTTGCGATCAGGCCCACCCATATGCCGGTCCGCAGCAACGCGCATCTACCGGTGCTTCTCAACATATCCGTGGCATAGAATCGGTTTGCGTGGCGATGCTAAAACCCACAGCTATTTCAGGACTTGGAGGTCGACATTGAGCAATACTGTGAGCAAGCAGGCACGAGCCATTCACCTTGGGACGCGCATGATGCCATGGGAAAGCCGGCACTCAGAATGAACGCGTAAATGTGGCTCTACGTAACGCGTCGCCGATCACGTCGAAGCATAAGACACGTTAAATTCGATTGATGAAGTGGCTTGACTGGTACCTACTGCCCGTCTGTGTGTCTTCCTGCTCTCGCACCGTCATGGACGTGCACGTCGTCTCGACCACCGCGGTCATATGAATCGGGCGAAGCGTTTGGATCGTCGCTCGATGTCTAACAGGGTCGCCGTCGGAAAGCTTCAGCCCTCAGTATGCTAGACAAGCCTGCAGGACAAGGCAGCCTCTACAAAGAGAGGGAGACGCATGAGACACAACCGATTCCATGGCCAGGTAAATTAGCGGCGGGCATTGAGTTACAAGGGCAAGTTGACAGCACCTACCAGGTCTTTCGGGAGAAAGGCTACGGTGCTCTGGTAGTGTGGATTCAAGAACATAGTTGTCCTTCGAAGCTAAGTTATAGGCGGATGGATGGACTAGCGGTTGAGGCAGCCGTGGCACTGAGAAGAACGAGCGGGTTAGTTCCTGGCAAGATCTCCGTGCTTGGCCTTCACACCACCAGAAGCTAAATGCGAGGCCACAGGAAGTTTTAAGACGCATATACCGAAGAAGAGACCCCTGCCCAGATCCTCGCGACTTGCACACATGCCATACCCATACCCCCCGGTCTCACGATTGTTGCGATAACCAGCAAATATCTACCCCCATAGCCCATGTAGGGCGGCTGCAACGATGGCCGAACTCCGGTTGACGGCACGTTTACCAGCCCCGCAAAATTGAGCAATAGATAGGGACGCACCTTCACGATGAGGTCGACATCTACCTCTCCCGACGCAGGCTGATCCATGATAGTCCATCTCTGTGCCAACGTAACTCATCCAATATGAACAGATTCCTCCCGAGAGTCTCTTGAAAGCTCTTGAAGGGGCTCGGAGCGAGGTTTGCGGTAGAGGCCACGTTGCAGAGAAACCCAGCGTAGCCAGACAACTGAGTCCCACTTGGAGCACGGTTTGGAGGGGTAATAGCAGACGAATGTACAGATCAGGAGTAGGAATTATGGGGTGAAAATCAGCGCAAAGTCGGCAGGAAGGGCAGGGATCATTGGGCGATGCGGCGGGATGGTCGGTGGCAAGAGGGAAGCCGTCGTTAAGCGCCCTGTCTCGCCGACGTCGGTAACCATGGAGCGCGTAACGACATACGGTTCCAACTTCGCACGATGGGATACAACTACTTTGACCATTCAAATGCAATAAACGTGAAAGAAACTCTCAGATTGTATAAAAGACGCTATAATCCTGCTCCAGGCCGACAGGATGAGGATGGCACCCATGTGCACGCGGTGATCTGGTACAAACCACCACCGATGGCGCTGCCTGAGTTCATTTCCATAAACACCGTTGTAGAGCGTTAATGAAGATAAGAAAAACTCACTGTGAAATTGTAAGTGTCCCAGTGGAAGCCAAGGTCGATATCGCCGCCTCTAACCTCCTCTCCCCGATGTTTCAAGATTCGGCATTCCAATTGGGAACTTCGACGTCGAATATCTTGGGGAGGCGGCTCCAGACGCGCTGCGTTTCCCCACGAGCACGGTACAGAAGCCCTCCTTCGCAGGCTGAACAGTACCCCTCGTTGTTTCGGGGGCGGGCCCCCCGACGAATGACGTAGTTCCAATTTTCGAGCACGGCGGAATCGGCGACTGACCCATCCGTCATGATTCGTACGAGGAAATTGCGCAGGGAAACCGTGCAGAGATCGGGCGTCGGGCAATCGTCACTCGGTCCAGAGTTGAAGATTTTAGAGGTGAGAACGGAGGCTTCCTTCGCGAACTCGTTGCGCGCGCGGATGCAACGTTTGAGGTCGGCGGGGGAGAGGTGCTCGACGGTTCCGTCCTCCCGTTCCCAGCCATCGACGATGGTTTCTCCAAGGCTACAGCACTCGTATAGAGCAATCGGTAGCAAAGAGGGTGTGTCGGTGAGTCGGGCAATATTGACGACTGCGATCGGGTCGGCGTCGTCCCAGCATAGAAGGGGGGGCCAAGAGCGATCTTGCCATTTTTTGAAGCTCGTCGGCCCGAATGCGTCGTCCAAGATGTAGAGTGCTTGGTCATGCAGGTCTTGGATATGATACTTGTGCGTCAGGCGAACGATCGCACAAATTTGATAAAACAAGAATTCTAAATCACCCTCGCGCCGCTGAAGGCTGGAAGTCGCAATTGTCTAAGTACATCATCGACTGCTATGGTAAATAATTCACTTACAGCATGCGAGAGGTGGGAAGCAATACGCGTAGGAGATGGGCGAGGTCGTGTGGCGATTCCGTGAGGCGGATGAGCGGACAGTCCTCGTAGCTCTCTTCAGCGTTTGGAGAAGAGGACGCAAACAAATCAGCGAAGACCGTCGATTGCAGGGAAAGGAGACCACGATAGACACGGAACGCCGTATCTCCAGCTACGAGGACAATGTTCCCATCCGGAATCCAGAACTCCTTGCTCCGTTTGAAGTCGCCATGGGGCGCAGCATCGGAAGATTCAGCATCATTTGTCACGCTTCTCGCGCGCTTGAAAGGCCGTGAATCCTGAGACATCGCGCCGACGCCTGAACCAGAGAGAGGAAGAGAGAGAGAAAGAGAGGCCGTATTCGAGTGGCGGACGTCCAGGTGGCGCGAGGCTCGAGGCTCGAGGCTATTCCCAGACGCCCAACGGAATGACGTGACCCGGCTTACATAATACAGCCGGCGTCACCACTGCCAGCGCAACCCAACCACAACCCTCCGCAGCCTCCATCAGGCGGGGGACAGATTATATGGCGAGCTCCATGGTAAGTATCATCTATTCACTTCAGTTCGTGACTAATATTGAAGTTGTTGAGACGGTTGGCACATTCAGACTCGGACTTCAACTTGCCCGGCAGCAGCACGGTCCGCGGGAACTCCGCCCTCAGATTAGGCTCACTGGAGCAGTAGGAGTCAGTACGTGCCATGGGCAGCGGTCCTGATCTGCACGTACTTACTAACTTTAATATCTATGACTGCCAGGTTGTTTCCCACATAACAAGTACCGGGATTCTCTTCTGTGGTCAGCGGCGCAGCGCTGATGAAGTTTACAGATGTCTGAAAGATCCGATCGAATGGTATGTCTATGATACCTTGTTGATTTTCCTTCGTATAGCATGATAGGCATCCTGATCCATGCTCTGCAATGGTCGCCAGTCGCTCAACGTATGCGTGCACTTCTGGAGAGCACAATTTCAACATCCCCGGCAGCTCCACAATCACCCTGCTCATATAGCTGGCTTCGGGCTGCACTCCCATCCCCATGTTTGAAAACGACGCTACGGTTAATTTGCACGCCGTGGTATCCAGGTTATCCCCATCTAGTGCCACGATTGCCCTTCGAGCAGGTCCAAACGGAATTCCGAGAAGCACGGCGCGGGGACAGTAGGTCCCCGATTGCGCCCAGTACGTATCTTTCAATCGCCTCCCAACCTCCACATCTTCAACAGTACCTTATACATAAAAACATGAAGCATCATTCACGGCACTTCTCACATCTCTTCTACCCTTGTCCCCCCTCCTCAATGTCATCGTCCGATGCCTCTTCGCTGCCCACAATCGAGGTCTGTCAGCGGCGTCCTGTACCTCGAGCTCCCTGCGTTTATTACATGCTGACGACGCGTTTAGCTCATTTGTCTCTTCGTGGAGACGTTGATTTTCGGAGCTTTCGCGGTGCTGTACTCCATCGCCGTCTGGCTCCTCATCGGTGGTCGAACGGACCGCCGGAGGCCTCACTCAAGAGCATGCCTTTGGATGCTGGGCACCTCGACCACGATGTTCGTTCTTGCCTTAGCGGTAAGTGATTCTGCTTTATGTGGGGCATGCGGTCTACGCTGACGTAAAGCCACTGTAGCATGTAGTCTGCGATGTTCACCGCGCCGTGAAAGGTTTGATCGTCGGCAGCAGGACACTAGACGGAGCGGAGCAGTTCTACGGCACGCTGAGCGAGACGACGCAAGTGCTTAAGTCGATTCTCTACGTGGTTCAGACACTCGTGGGCGACGCATTCGTGGTGCGCTCTGGCATCCCCGGTTTTAGACACTGTTTGTGTGCTGATATATCCCCGGCGTTGCAGATATATCGTTTACATGTCATATGGAACCGGAGTGTCTCCATCATCGTACCTCCCGCTGTCCTGTTGGCCGGAACATGCAGTAGGCCACTTCGACTTCTGGTCTCAGATGATATCTGACGCGCCGTATTCATAGTCACCGGCCTGATCGCTTGTCAGCACATGACCCGAATCGAAGGGCTGGGCGTGATATTCGCCGAGACGCTTGCCCCCTGGATCACATCTTTCTTCACGCTGTCCCTCACGACGAATGTTCTTGCAGCGGGTGAGCGCGCATTCGCCCAGGTTATCTTCATGAAAGCATTGACCTTCGTGCGTAACACGCTCCCAGTCCTCATCTCAGGGCGTATCATCTGGTCCAACTACAACATGCGGAAATATCGCGCCAGCTATCCTGGGGTGGTCGTCGCCAACTGGGGCGTCGTGGAGTTAGTTGTCCAGTCGGCCGCCATCTACACCTGTGTCCTCATTCTCTTGCTGGGGACATACCTCTCCGGCTCCAACATCCAATATATCTTTCGAGACGCGCTGCAACCCTTGATTGTACGTCTATTCTACCTCATGGCCCTTCTCCGTCGCTCATCGCTACCTGTACAGGGCTTCGTCTTCACCTTGATCATCATCCGAGTGCGCCTCCGCGACGCAACGACATCATCATCTGGGGAAATGGTTACCGCCAGAGGCGGATCTGGCTCAAACCCCACTTCGAATCGTCGACAGGACCACCGGCTGTACCCGTTACGCCCCGTCGCCATCAACGTCTCGGTCTCGCAAACGCAGGATCGGTCGAGCTTCGAAAGATATCACGGCAAGGATGGTCACGCTCACAACGGACTCAGCACTCTAGAGAGCGGACAGAAGCTGTAGGATGAGGAATATACATTACGTTAAAGCGTCTTTACAGCCTTTCCGGAACAGGCGACTGATTCTACCCGGGCCCCGCATCGTTCAAGTTGCACCTCAATTTGATCCCCTGTAGCCCCACGAGCAGCCCAAATGTCGTACTGCAATGAACTTGCTTTTGTCAGCATCCTCGCCGCGTCGACAACGCCGAGCGGCCGCAGAAACGCTACTCACCTTGCACGTCAGTGTCCGCCGTTTCCGCCGGTCTGTCCATCACCATGCACCTGATCCTGGTTCCAATTCGGAACCTCGACGTCGAAAATTTGCGGAAGCCGATCCCAAATGCGCCTCCGCTCGCTGACGTCCCGGTCAATCAGCTCGCACTGGCACGCGTAACAATATCCATCGGCGTCCCCGGACAGCCCATGGTCGCGGATGAAGGGAGCCCAATTCTCGAGCACGTACGGCTCGGCGACAGTGTCGAGCTCCAGGGCGTCCGCAAGGGTCCTCCGAAGCGCGTCCTGACACTTGCGGGACGACGTGCAGCTGTCACTCGGCTCGGGTTCGAAGACCACCGACACGAACGCGAAGGCCTCCTTGGCGAGCACCTCGCGTCCGCTGATGCGGACAGGTACTCCGTCGTCCCGTCCTCCCTCTCCCAGCCATCGAGGAGGGCCGGTCCAAGCCCGCAGCAGGCGTACAGATTGAGGGGAAGGATGGCGTTTGTCTCGGTGAGTCTGGCCAGATTGGTGACCGCGATTGCCTCATGGCCCGGGGTCGTGATTTTCACGGGAAGCACCGAAAGCCCGTGGTCGAAGAGTTTGAAACTGGACGGGGCGGTGTCTTTCAAGGCTGAAAGGGCTTCGCGGAGAAGACCCTCGATGTGGTATTTGTGCGCCAGGCGAATGTTCGCCGAAATCTGGTGTACTGACATGGGTGGGTCTCCATTGCTTCGATAGAGACTTATGATAACGCGCGATGCATAAGTGTGGAACGAGTCGCTCAGAAGCGAAAATTGCACATACGATGCGCCAGCAGTGGGCAGCAACGCTCGAAGAACGTGAACGAGGTCTTGTGGGGAGTCTGTGAGGCGGATCACCGGACAGTCTTCGTAGCGTTCACCCGCACTTGGAGAAGATGACGCGAACAGGTCTGCGAAGACTGTGGACTGCAAGGCGAGAAGACCGCGGTAGACACGAAATGCCGTCTCGCCAGCGATAAGGACGATGTTCCCGTCTTCGAGCCAGAATTCTTCACTCCGTTTGAGACCAGTTTCCGAGTGCTCGGGAGCGTCTTCACCAGAATCTTCTGTCTTCGTACGCTTGGGAGGCCTTGGGTCTTGGGACATCGTTGGGGAACGACGATTCATCGCCGGTCACCGCGAGCGTTTGGAGGGCAACGGCGGCAGAGAGTTCCGATAGTGTGATGCGTGACTGATGGATGACATAACCATGCCATCACACCTCCGGTCACACACCGCCCCGAGGCTGCTTCCGCCCCCCAGCCTCAGTCATTTCGCGAATGCAGCCCGAGATGGTATAGTAGATGTAAAGGAAAGCATATCGTGTCATGTTATAATTTTAAAACTGACTGAAGAGATCAGGCCACAGGTGTCAGTCCTCCAGAGTCCAACAGCCGTAATAAGTTGTTACTACTCCGAAGGCTTCCGAAGGCGCGGGCCGTCCAGATAACTTCAGCACACTGCCGTTCTCTGCTGCTACATCCCTCGAAATTACCTCGGATTGTCGAGAGAGGCAAGGCCACGAAAACGCGCACGGGTATCCGAGGACGAGAGACCAGTGACCGCCGTTTCATTCGTCAAACTCACACGGGACAAGGAGTTTTGGTTAGGCTACGGGGACATCGTTCTCATCGCCCGCGATATCTGCTTCCGCATATACCGCGGCCCCCTTGTTGAACAATCGACTGCCTTCGAGGACATTTTCCGCTCGTCTAGCTCGACAGCGGACGAATACTACGAGGACTGCCCAGTCGTCCGAATATCCGACTCCCCAAAGGACCTCAAGTATTTGCTCAGCGACCCTCAGGCCTTTAAGGAAGATTTTCCTTTCCTGATCAAACAGTCCGCCGCGATCGTCGCCCTCAACCTCGCCCGCCTGCCCGAGACGCCCTCCATCCTCCCTCTCGCGTTCTACAAGTGCTGCGGGCTCGGTACTGTCGTCATGAACGGATATTCGCACACAGGCGGATTGAACATCTCAGCCTCGAGGATCACAAAGTCTGCATGGCGGGCCGCCTTGCGTTCTTCCGCGAGGCTCGTGCGCTCGTGTTCCGCATCTTCCAGGAGACCCCGACTCAGAGGCGCCTCACCCGCAGGGTCTGCAGGTTTGGCGCTGCACACCACGCTCGTCCGCGCGGCGGTAGAGGAAGCGCCGCTCGAGCCTGCCGTGTTCCGCGAGTGTACGCCGTTCATCGACCAGCAGGCCGACCGGCTCGTGCTGTGTAGGCGGTGTCGGAGGATGCTTTCGAGGCGGGAATTGGCTATGAGGAAGGAGATTCGGGCACGGTTGCCAGAAATTTTTGGGCTGTACGTTTCTGGATGGGGAGCGGACAGTGAATCGACATCCGGGTCATGTTCCACCTGGTGAGGACTCGGACTCACTGCTGCTGCCAAGATTGCGACGTTCGCTAATTCTTGTGCTTGGCTGCATGGCATCTCTAGAATAGGCAACGTGCAAAAGTCAGCTTGGCGAAGGCTTTGCCGCTTAGAGGTTTCTTCCTGGCTGCGGAAAGAGGTGCGTATAGTTTACGCCTTGGCAATCCGTCTCCGTCGAGGGACTGAGGCACTGTGATACAGGGTGTCCATCTCCTCCAAGTCCTAGTCCTTGTACTTATGTGCGACTCGTGCTGAGTTATACAATACGATAGAAGCGATCCTTGCAAACTACAATTACTTCGTCAGCTATCTAGTATGGGGATAGAAAGAGGGGACGCAGGATGCGGTCCGGAGTCAACCCCGAGACGTGAATGACGACGCCGACAGTTTCGTCGAGTGATTCTTCACACGTCGGTGATCAATCTGGCATACAGGAGGTATATATGGAGCTGAATATGAGGCCATCTTCTTCACGTTGATTCTGGATCCTTGTTATGTTTCCTCATGACCACCACCCAGAGGTCTTACTATGACCGTGTGTGAAGCTCTGGATCGTCGTGTTTTGCTTTGAAAGAAACAGTCCGTATCCCCGATAAGCCCCTCAACCATTTAGACACATTCCCCTGGCGATCTATCTCCGCATCTGAATTTGCGCCGGAAGGGGTCCTTGTCGTGTATTGCAGGGTCAGCAACACCGCGTTCACGCGTCCCCCTTCCGTCGCAGTCCCGCTCGTACCAACTGCGCCTCTTTGTTT
>CM035310.1:3221088-3253213 GCA_002900995.3 Ganoderma boninense
AAAGAAAGCCAACTTCCCGGTCGGCATCCCCCTGAACCTGCAGCCCTTGAAGTGGAAGGAGAGGAGGAGTATGAAGTAGAGGAAGTGTTAGAGTCGCGTAGGTATGGGCGGTGGAAGAAACTGCAGTATTTGGTTCACTGGAAGGGCTGGGGCCCTGAACACGATAGCTGGGAAGACGTGTCGGATCTAGCAAATGCGCCAAAAGTGCTGCAAAAGTTTCATTCGACACATCCCGACGCTCCTGGCCCTCTCAACAAGAAGACTCGATCGTGAGGACACGATCCTTAGGAGGGGGGTATTGTCATGAACGGCACGCTCGGCGCCTACCCCGGCGTCTCTCTTTCCCTTTTCGGACTGTTTGCCTCCCGCATCGTCCTTATTGTCCTCCGTTGTTTAGCAAACCTGTCCCTTGTTCTTGCAGTACAATAACTCCTGTTACCCATTGTTCCCGTCGTCATTGTACTACATACCATTGTTCTTCCACTGGTTCCCATGTCCATAGTTACCTATTGTCCCCGGTTCCCATTGTCCGTTACATGTATATAAGGCCTGTACTTTGCTACCTGGAAACCTCAGTTTCGACCTCTTGTCTCCAGGTAAGCCTCGCTGTATTCTCGCTCATTAGTTACTCGCTCAATACATCTTGTCTCCAGCCTGACTGTCGAGCCCTGCTCCGCTCTCGCTGCACAAGTGCTCGTCGACGCCCTTGCTCGTCTCGTAAGCCTCCTCCCTGATCTTACTCGACAGCCAGTCATAACAAGAGTCGGGAAAAGACAGAAGGCATCTGCATTATCCAGCCATCGTTAATGACATGAACATACATGGCGCAACGTAGCCTTGAAGCAATAGACAGAAACAGTACCTTGTGGAGTGGCTGGTACGGGCAGAACAGCTTAGAGCGAGGAACACGCACATCTCGGGCGACACGGGAGGCGTATAAATCAGTGCATGTTACGTGAGTGGCTACGGAGTTGCAGCAAGCACCATGTCGAGCCGAAATTCCTGTCAGTCAGTGCGATACTGGCAATGTGTTCAGAGCAACAGGTTCAGACGCCAAAGGCAGGGGTCGAGAGGGAAAACGGCAGATCCTACATTTGAGATTTATTCCTGGGGATTTTTAAGGCGCCAATTAAATGCGGGCCGCTATGTCCGATGCTCAGGCTCTGGAAACGTGAGATCAGGTGCATTTAACCGTGGCATCCACGACATTCGGGCTCGCATCTGATGGGGGTAGTCGTCATGCCCTCGTGTCCCAGTTTGGAGATCGTAGAATCGTAACCTACCCGGCAGGCTCATAGGCCCTCTCAACCACGGTTCCTGTTTGTTCTGGCATTGCCGCTGAACAGGGAAGCCGACCGCAGCGAGGTACGTCGGAATGGCCGCCTCGCCGACGCTCATGGCCGATAATCAACCAGTGGGGCTAGAATACCCAACTCGTCAGGGATCTTAGACACAAAATGCTTCCTCCGTCTGCGAGGTTCAGCCTGACTTCGACCCCATCCCCCTTCACACATCCCTACTGGCACTATGCCCGAGTCGATGTTGGAATTGGAGCGCCACTCGCCATCGCCCCCCGCAACCTCGGATGTAATCTCCAAGTCCCCATCTCCGCCGCCTAACCCAGGGTACGTGCTCAGGCGATTGTCCTGCGTCCTTCCGACCTCTCTAACGGTTCCTCTAGCCCATACGAATGGCTGCGCCTGACGGACATTATTTTCGCGGGCTTCAATGGCGCCGTACCGCGCATGGTAGCATGGTCGGTCGGCTCATTAATGGTCTTGTCGTTCCCTGTCCCGAATGCGACACCTCCACGGTCGATATGTGAGTTGTTCTCAAGAGACTCACCCATCCTTCCTATGGCGCTCACATCTGCGGCAGGGTATATCGCTTTGGAGTTGAAAGATTTATCGGGTGAAACTTGGCACATAATCGACTTGATTGATCGTCCTTGGGTGATCGAGGTTGAAGAGGTACGGCCTTTCTTGCTGTCTTCACGAGCACGATGTTCATGTCATGTCACTAGTCATCCCTCACGTTCATGTTCGACTTCAGGCACGTCGCAGCAGGCAATGGCCAACGGTACTTCGTCAAAATGGGCTGCCACGAAGCCTTCTCTTATCTTCTCAGCCACGTGTGTTACATTAAGGGTTGTGCAGTTGGAGCGTTTTTGGAGTCTCGACAAGAGCCGTAATGTACTGCTTCATGTGTAGCTTCGACGCCTCTCAGATTGCGTCGGGCTCCCCCTAATTTGTTCCACCGAAATAGATTTAAGTGTTGCTCCCTACCTCTAAACCTGTGTGACTTCTTTACGCCAGCTTGCGACATCGGCCAGCTTGCGACATCGCAACTATTGCGTATTGGAAGGTGTATACAAATGACTCGTGAGAAATATTCCCCGTGCGACAGGTGGCACAAATAAACGGCCGTCCTTGTTCAGTGGCGCATGTCCGTAGATGTCCACTGTTCACAAACATCCTCACTCGCATGGAGCCCGCGACTTTCCGACATGAGGTCAACAGCCCCCAGTAACGAAGGCCTCAAAGCGCCGCAGAACATGGATGGCGGGGTTGGCGGTCGAGTACATATGCTTAGCACGCGACTGGGCGAAATGTGCTATTTGGAGGACCGTGACGCATCAACGTTTTCACTGGGGAGGCTGCGCGGAGAAGCGCGACGAAGGGGGGTTTCGTATGACTCCGGATCATCATGTAAGTCTGCCTGTGTCATTACATCGGGAGCGCAACACCGACAAAAGTTCCCATCAGAATAAGGCTTGTGCCTTTTTAAGGCGCAGTTTCCAGCCACCTGCCAAGTTTTCCAAAAACAAATCAGTGCGATCTCAGCATTGAAATGCGACCCAGTAGCTACCTCTGCAAGACAACATTAATGAGCGAGATCTCCGGTTGCGTAATGTGGACGGCACGTTCATCGCGGGAAGAACGCTTCATGATGATGAGGTTGCTGGGCCAGTCGACAGAGAAGAGGCGCTGTAAGGTTTGATTGATCGCCGGCCTTCTGGTGGCAATACATTCTCTCGGTCGGGGGGAAGATGCAATGAAAATGTCAAAGCCATTCGCGAGGAACAAGCCAGTGCCCGGGAACTCGTGGACCGGGACGACTGTCAGCGTATCGCGAAACCAGCGAGTCACGTCAAAATCTTCTGCGTATGGCGGAGCACCGCATGCTGGATCCCAATCTTCCTCTATGGGTAGGAGGACGATCCTTGGCCGAATATCACCGGTATCATACAGCAATGCACGACGGGTGGCAGGAAGGAGGCCCTGCGACAGCCGCAGCGACCGGTTAGCGTTCATGACAGGTTTCACATCATGGGAGAGTACCTCTTGGATGAGCAACTTGATACGCTCGTTGTGCTCTTTGACGGTGCGAGACGCTGTCGATTTTCGGCAAGTTCTTGCCTAGGAGAGATGAGTGCGCATGTGAAGCTTTGGTGAGTTCGTTATAGGGCTCGACGCTAGGAGCGATGACCGACCATTCGTTCCTTAGCAGTGGTCCGGATGTATGCATTGTGCGCCACTCAGAGCCCTTATATGTGACATACTCCCCTACTGCTGAAAAATGTGTAGACAAATCGAAGAATAAACCGTGTAGGAGTCTCGTGGACGATGGGGCGATGATAGACAGTGTGCGGTATACCGAGGCGGATCTCGCTAGATCCTTCAGCGAGATGGTCGGGTAACCTTCCTCGGACGGCATCTCCAACGACGAAATCTGGGATATCTTTCAATCGAGATCTCCTGGGAATTGGGCTGGTGAGCACCCATCACTGGTACCTTTTCCCTTGCGAAAACCGTGGGTACCGGCAAGTTCCACTCACCTCTGGCATTGACATTATCGTCTCCTCCAATCCCTCTTTCTTCCCCAATCGTCACCCTGCCCCAACGACACAATCATGCCGTTCGCAACTGTCTTCACCTGCGACCATGTGGAGTTCACCTCGACCTCTCCTCCTCTCGGCTCAGACAAGGTCCACAACACTTGGTACGCCGTGAAGATATCCGTGCAAGAGATCGGCCTCAGCAGCCGTACACACTTTGTTCCGTTTACGCGCCCACACTTGCTCACCTGCATTATTCCTTGCGTCAGGATGGGTTTTCGTCGAGTTGAAGGGCACTAACCCACCGGTCCTCCCCCTTGCCCACATGGCCTTGAGTGAGGGATGGGACATTTCCTGCGACGAGGTGAGCTGGCGGACCTACTTCTCTTCATCATCACTCAATCCATTGCGAAAGAGCGGAAAGACCCTTGTTCTCCATGGGGAAGATGCGCAGAGCCACGCTCCGCTCACCCAGAAGCTGCGGTTCGATCAGGCGACAGATTTTTGGTCATTCATGTATCAGGTCTCGTCCAGTCGTGTGCGCGAGTACGCCAGACGCGACCGACGGGGTTGTCCCTGCATCAGCGAGGTTAGCACTTGATATTGGGCATTTAACACTGTATTTCGTATCTATGAATGTTACTGTGGCAAGGCAGAACTTGCAGCTGCGAGTTATCGGTGCCTCTAAGCTAATTGATGAGATGCGCTCCAGGGAAACAAACTCCGAACGTCCTGTCGCGATGTTCCCTTCCTCGTTCCTAACCTAAAGTTCACGTCGGCTCCTTGGCATCGTCACTCCACACAGGCATGTGCAGCGAAGGGTCAATCCCGCCGGCAGTTGCAGAGAAGGTCCAGGGACGTATTGAAGTGGGATAACTTTTAGGCTGAGACTCAATGGAGAAACCAGCTGCTGCGACTGGCCCGTGTGTCTGCATCTCCGACATTCCCTTGCGGGCACCGTGCGGAATTGCGCTCCCTCCCCTCCCCGAGTCCAATACCCTGCCCTCCGTTGCCACCTTCATCTACGCGGTTGCGCGCAGCTGGCTACGTCCTGGCCCCGTGAGCGGAAGCACCCCACAGGGTCTGGGCTATCCCATGTTATTTATTCTTATTTGCGCTCTCGAGCCGTGCCTAGGCGGTCGCCATCCCAGGCGTGCCTTTGGAGTGGAACATGAGCGATGAGAGTGGGAAGATTCCCTTGGAATACATTCCGTCTGATTTCTGAGTCCAGTCAAGCACACAACGGCAAGGACTGTCCACGACAAGAAGCTGCAAGGCACTGGGCCGGCACTGGACTTCATTCCAGCCGTCACCAGTGAACGACACAGCGGGCATCGCTCGCCGTCGAGCGTGAGCCTAGGCCCTAGGCTGGGCTCATCCTCCTTTCGACCAAGATGTTCTAGTGTGTATGGGTCGCTTGCAGCTTCCCCCCGAGGAACAAGATAAGATGGGCACATGCAACGGAATGGCAGGATATTCTTAGTACATTCTTGACCGGCAGACTGTGGTATGAGACACGGCGGTGCATGAAAACATAGTAGCATAGATGGACATTGAGAACTCAATGTCCTATGAGATGCCACCACCCTCCGCCCACTACCATGTATCTCTCAGAGCACTCAACACAATACAAATCCAATGCAAGGACAGCAAACGAAAATCGCATAGTGTCCATGATGGGGGGGGGGGGGGCAGAAAGTTTGCCTGTTGTCCACTGTCCATCGCCACTCCAGCAAACTGGGCTTCAGGGAGAATAAATGCATGAGAGAGGAACGCACCGAGAAGGCAGGCGCAGACCTGCAGTTCGTTGTCACTGGGCGGGCGGGGAACTAGAAAAAACGGACCTCTTACCAGATGCTACCCTATCTAGGACGCTGAAGAACGAGGCATATGTGTATAGCATGGACAGGACTCCACGAGCTTGTTAGCCTCCGATCCCTGATCCAGTACAAGCAGACATACCTGCTGGTCAAGGTGACAAGCCGTCACCGAATAGCGTGCGCAGCCGCAAGGCTGATGGCTCTGGGGAGTCGTGTAGCCAAACACCGGGCTTCCGCGGCACGAACTTATGCTCCAGCTGCCCATGAAGTGAACTGTGTGCGCCGCGAGATCGTCTTGCTGAAGAATGTGGGGAAATGCTTGTCCTAGAGCGTTCAAAGTCAGGACAAGCACAGTGACGAGGAGACATACAGTTGGACAGGGATTTTCGGGTGCTTCCGCCCATATCTTCGTGCATCTTCTATAGCAGACAACTTCTGGGCCAGCACATAGCTACGTGCATGCCCGAGCGGCCCTGCTGCCCTCCGGCAGAAAAGTCGAACTAGGCGTTGGTAAACATCATGAAGAGACGATGATGGGCGCAGGAAAGCGAACTGGCTGACCTTTCAGGACCCATAACCTCCATGGCCCCTCGATGAGCTTCGAAAGGCAGCGGCGGACGCCTTCCACGCCTTGCGTACACTGGAAGTTCCAGGACAGTATGGCGATGGGAGTGGGTGACGGCGCCATCAGTTCGATCTGCCTCCAAGCAGACTCAGCAAGACGCACAGGCCCATATTGCTCAAACGGAAGCGCGAAAGGAATGCGTAGAGATCCCGAGGGAATCAAGCTGAGGAACCCCAGAATTGATAAGAGAAGAGCAAGCTTAAGGGTGCACGTCTGCGCTGCAGGCAAGACGCCCGAGGATGATCGATTAGGTCATGTATGGGGAAATCCGGGAGCGTGATGGTCTAGCGGCTATAACACACCCTCTAGACAAGTGATTGGGTTCGACTCTGTGCTGGGCAAATAAATTTTGGATAGTTTTGTAGTATGTGTCCGTTGCTTGTAGCCGGGGAGCGTCTTCTGTAAACACAGTGTAATCGACGCACTATCAGAATTAGTGGTGCTTCAAACATTGAACATCGATAGGTGCATATTTGGTGCGTATGACAACATTTATTATTGCTTTACAGGTATTCAACGAGTGTCCGGCCTCCACAAGGTGTCAACTGATGTACAACACATTTCATCTCACATCTGCGTCCCAAGGCAGCTCTAGGAGAAGCAGACGGATGAGAAAGAGGAATAAATAAAAGGGAGGGCAAAGCCCCTTACCACGCGCAGACGGACGAGAAGACGGAGGTCGAATAAAGTGACTGAAGAGGCGAGGGGAATGTGAATCGTCTGCGCGTGATGAAGCGTCAGTTGACAAGCCAACTGGAATCATGTCGGGGTGCGCTCACCGAGGGCGGAGGGAAGAAGCCTTGGGCTCTGGTCGATGAGCTCAGCTTCTCTCCTTACGAGCCTGACCGGTGACCCGCAACCGACGTAGCGCTGAGTCACCCATCCGCCCGCTCGATGGCATCCACTGGGCTGCGCCAGCACCGATCGAGGGGCAAGTGACCGCGGAGAGACCCGGCACGAGTCGCGCGCCGGGACAAGAGCTGTCTGCGGTGCAGAGGCCTCTTACACTGCTCCCTACCCCCGGAATCCGCAGTAAAACCGAATACCACTGAGAAAGAAACCACAAAATGCACTACGAAAATTACACAAACATGTCGCCCCAATAAATACTCTCGACTGCGTCGATATAGTCAATCATGAGGCTAACCTCCTCAGTCCTCTCCCTATGAAGCGCCATAGCATCCTGAGTGTCGCATGCCGAAACCTCAACCTCTGTGAAGGTATGGACCTGAATGGCACAAGGTGTTTTGGCCATAGCCACCATGGTCTCTAAAACGACTCTCTCGAAGTTGACAGTAACTACAGCACCTACAAACCCTCAGTACAGCATAAAGCAGGGTAAATAGTAAGACTTACCTTCCATAGGTGGTATGGCCTTGGTGAAAAACATGTGAATGCGGGTTGTGCCCATTTTCCAAACAGTTCTACAATGTCACACAGTTAGTCGTGAAATCCAGCGAGGAAATGCATAGAAAGGATTAACGCTGACTTACAAGATGCCAACAAGATTGTGCATCCACAGACAACCCTCTACATTGTTAGTAGCAGTCGCTGAAGGCATGGTTGATAAGAATGAAGGTGCAGGTGGTGGTTGTGATGCAAAATAAGCGAAGACCGTTCTGAATTATATATGCACAATGCGCACTTATTAGACAAACAAAGATACACATTGACGCCACATAGCAGGCCTTACTAAGAACACCAGGCTGGTGGTAGTCTGCAGTTGCATAGTGTAATGGTATATAGAATCCAATATGTCAATGCAAAACATGGATTCTGTGTGATATAGAGGTTGCATATCCCATTACTCTTTGCACTGCTATTAATCTTCAGAAAAATCACAAAGAAGCTACACACCTTTAATTTCTTCGCCCAAAATTTAACAAGGTGACCTATACATCTATACCAAACAGAAAGGAGTGGGAGGTGAAAAAGGGGGATACTTGATAGCGCCCTCTTATTAATCCTCACAAAGGCAGTGCACTCCGTTCCACATTGTCATTCATCAACGCATGAACACAGACGTCAAAATAGACTGGAGCGCAAGGGAAGTGAATCAATGCCACTCTAACCTTTTCCAGTTGTCACTTGCCACCATATTCGAATTTCATCGAGTTAAAATGATGGTTTTCGCCAGTCGAATCTCCCAGTGTGCGCGGTGGACACTGGCAGTCTTGCACGCCTCCGCCGAGACACCTCGTCCTATGCTGTGGCGCCTGGTGACGTGCATCCGCTGCGGCTCCCTCTTGGGTCCGCGCGACCCCCTGTGAGCCGAGAGCTATGTAGGCAGTGGGATGGAAGGGGTGTTCCTCACCCCAGTCCCCGCACGCTGCCTGCAGGTGAGATGTGTTCTGGTCTCACTGACATGCGCTCGCCCGCCTGGGGGCGCCCACGTCCACCTATATTCCGCGTGTGACACCACAAACCCAGAAAGCGGCAGGAGATTTGATCACTGTAAGTCAAGCTGTAATGCAACTAACATTATCGCGCAAGCTAGCTGGATCTATCTACCGCCAATCACAATTCCCAATGCTGTCAAAATATGTATGCTTCATTGCAGCCTCAAGTGTAGTACGTTGAGCTGGGTTGAGTGCCATGAGCCTATGCAGCAAGTCCACAAGCTCAATGTTGTGCACATCCACCTGCAACGCTCTTAGGTTTTTCAGCATGCGCGATACAAAGCAGGAATGACGTACCGAGAGAGGCCGCAGGTTCTCCAGCCGCAGCATAGGCGCAGAATGGGTGTCACGCGTGGGGACTGTGTCCAAAGAGGGATAGATGACCCTGACTTCGTTGTTGTCTAGGTCAAACATGCCAGGAAAACGCGCCTCAACAGTGTGGGCAAACACCCTGGAGAAAGGACCAAGGACACGATCCAAGGCAGCGAGATGTTCTCTGTCCGAGCTTATGTCGCCTGAGAAGAGGTAGTTGCCAAGGTAAACCTCAGCGATCATGCACCCTACTGCGAAGACGTCGACTCCAAATTTCCACGGAAGACCTGTACATGCATTAACTCAGTACACCGAAGCCCTCGTATACAGCAACGTACCCAGGGTGACCTCTGGCGACCTGTATGACCGGATCCCGACTCTGCCAGAGTGCAACGAGGACGCCGTGACAGCAGTTCCCAAGTCGAGCACACATATCTGGGTCATCACGAGGATTTTCTGTGCAAACATGTTGAACTTGAAGGACGCAAAGGGACAGTGTAGTCATACTGACCTTATCTTCAAAACCTGTAAGGGGATTCAGCCAGCGAATTGTTGTCGTAGTCTGGTCGCGGACCGCAATGTTGTCTAGCTTGAGGTCAGCGTGAATAATTCCGAGAGAATGAAGATCTAGATAACATCAGCATCGATGACGCGGCACCAGGCACAGGCTGAGAACTTACAGCCTACTGCGTTGACAAGCTGGTACGCGACCTCAAGGATATGTCGAGCGGGAAAGGGGAGAAGACTCAGGTGCCCGTTGACTATGTCGTAGAGGGTGGCGCCGCAGAGTTCGAACACGATACAGTGGAAGCCGTGGTGCGTACCAGAGGAGATGACCTCAGCAAACAGGCTGCGTGATAGTCCCGTCGTCAGTTCACGCACACAGAGACCAAGTGGCGAAAGGCGCTTACTAGATACGCAGATCACACCCTGCGAGGAGGGCGCGGTACACTTTCTCTTCCTGCCGCACATCTTCGTTCAAGTCTGCGTCCTTGTGAAGCAGCTTGATAGTGACTGCGGTGTCTGTAATATCATCCACGGCGAGAACGACGGTCCCAAAGCCACCTCTGCCGAGACTACGACGGACACGATCTAGCGAGGATGTCAGCACCATAGGCGATGATGCTGACAATATCACATACACTTCTTCATGATCAAGTCGTTGTCCTTGAAAGCGTATCTCCTGCAGAGCTCACTAAGTCACGAATGGGCACTGACTCCGAGATCGTAGAACTCACAGTTCAAGCGAATGCCTGGGTTGCGATGGGGCACAGGGTCTCACCGGGGAGTTCATATGAGGCACCTTTCACGGAGGGATCTGAGGAGATGTGTTGCCGTTTTGCTCTTCGCCTGCATCCACGACATGTGTGCGATGATCATACGAGGACCAACTGTAGGACTTACGAGGGCATGAGCCACACAGCTTGAGGGCCTTTGCCCCCACAGGGGCACATGGTTCCACTAATATGTACTGTAAGTGCCAGCCACCCGGGGGGTGTAATTCCATGCACTTGCTGGTCACCCGGGCCCAGCCCGGATGCCTGTGTAGTATGGAATGTGCAGTCCGGCCGGGTATGACATACCAGAAGATTCCGGCCGGACAGTCCATCTCAGTTCTCGGTGCTCAATGTTTGGTGAGTTCATCTAGGTATGTACCTGCATCTAGTGTGGGGGTATAATCTTATTCACTGTTGGTGTCCCGGAGCTTTGTCTCATGTTGTAATATCACTATTGTCCAAATATACAGTGTTGAACAATATTAGAATGCACTGCATCGAGGGCTTCTGACCCAATTCACTCCTTAGCGCCCATGTAGGTAGGAGGGCTGGTTTCCAAACGTCTGGTAGCTTCAAAGGGGGTAACTCCAAATCTTATATGTACTGTATATACGGTCTATTGCGTGTAGGGAAAGATATTTTCATGTCAATATGACAACTAAACCACACCTGATGTAAGAATCTACCACCTATCGCTCCCGTGACCATGTATCTGCTCTCTGCCTCTGACAGTATGCCTCCCATGTTCTCCCAACTACATATATGCAACTACATGGGGTAACGATGTGCCCTGCAGTAGCATGGACCACCGTCCGAGGGGTAGTACCGGCCGGACAGTATGAACAGGTACTCCATCCGCCTGGCCGGACGTGTGCACCGTACGCTCGGATGGCCACCCCCTGGTCGCCGCACGGTACGTATGGCCTATGTGCGCTGCAGTAGCATGGACCACCGTCCGAGTGGTGGTACTGGCCGGACGGTATAAACAGGTACTCCATCCTCCCGGCCGGAGGCGTCCTATGTGCCCTGCAGTAGCATCATCAGCAAAAGCGCTAACCTGTGGCAATGGAATTGCCACGCCGGACCGGCTTTGCACACCATAACGGGACAGGTGAGGTTTGCAATGCATCACCTTGCAGCTGCAAACCTGGAACCGGCAAGGTGGCAATCGCCATTCCAGGGTTATGATTTTTAGTAGGATTGTATTATTATAAGGTCGTCAAGGATCTGATAGTCAACGCTTAAAATCTGTCGGCAGGCTTGACTCCTCGGTTTGAACGTAAGTATGGTGGGCGGCCCGGGGTCACCTCGGCGCTTCACTCCAACGAAGCTCGTCCGAGTTGTCCATGTCTCGTCGTCTCTCTCATCGCTATCGACATTCCGCCATGGCTCTCTTTCCTCCCTTCGTCACCGGTCCGACACGGTGAAACTGCCATGCTCGTCCTTAAAGTTTCGTGAATTTGGTTTTCTGGAAAGATTGAGTCCAAGCAATGCTCGGAAGTCGCGGTGAGCCCCCGGTCGATTCCCCTACGCACGGTGAGTCATTTATTATCTGTGCATGTTCTCCCCGTCTTTTGAGGCCCTGCATATGGAGAGGAGTCGGGTGTGAGGTTCGTGGCCAGTTGACCTGTGATTCTTGGACGAGGTCCGTGCGCTGTCACGGGGCCAGTCCAAGTTCATGACCTGTCATTCGGCCGTCCCGCCCTTTATCAAGCTCCTCACCCTCTCTGTTGCATTTCTCAAGACTTTTTCCTTGCCTCCCATCGCCCACCACTTCGCTCAAGTGCGAGTGCGATGCTCGTGTCGAACGGGTCCCATGGTAGGTCTTGGAGCGTGCTGTACTGATGTCCTCATCCCAGGAGGATCTACAGCGTCGGGCACCGATTCGACTCGAGGTCGGTAGGTCGTTGTATGCGCCTCATCCATCAGTGCTGACTGTATGCTTCCTCCCCCATTATTGCCTCGTCGGTTACGTCCCTCTGGGTTTGTGAGGCTTCAAAAAGGCGAGTCTTGTTCTCTCGGGCACTCTTGTTCTCTCGGGCACTCTATCTTCTCTTAATCTTCTCGCTACGGCACCCACCTCTTTCCTATGCACCTACTGACTGCGCTATAGTGCCTGTCATCCCTATCACATAGTCACTATCATGGTACTATGTTCCAGCCTTATCTCGCTAGGACAGGTGAGTTGCGGTTTTCTTACACTCATGCCTTCGTCTTCGTCTCCCGCATCCTTTCTGTTTATTCCTGAAACCCTGGACATAGCCTGAGCCCTTTGGGGCGTCCCTTCTGCCCCCTTCACCCATGTGTACGTTTTCAGCCTGTCGTCGCGATCATATTGTTTTGTACCTTACTAGTAGTTGTCAATAAATCTATTCTTTCTTCGCAATTCATGCAGTGTGCCAAATATTGGTTACTGTATATATATATTAAAGGTTGTGCTGGCTATGACTGTATTCCTTGCATGCCATAGGAATTGCTACCTTGCGTGGCTAAGGTTTGCAATGCGCCCCGCGAGGGTTTGCAATGCAATCCTCGGTATGCATAGCCAATCCGATAATAACCACTCCTTTGTAATGGCACTACAAACTTCAAATCGGCAATCCAGTTATGTAATGTTATTTAATATAAGATATTATTACATTGACTTTGTATTCCGGATTGCAATAGTTTTGCGCCCCCGCAGATGATGGACCACCGTCCGAGGGGTAGTACCGGCCGGACGGTATAAACAGGTACTCCATCCGCCTGGCTGGACGCGTGCACCGTACTCTGGGACAACGTACCCTCGGACAACCCTTGCTCCTGTGTATTATAGGGTGTATCACAATTGCTGATATCTGCTGTCATGCACAGCCATCCATTACCATCTAAACTGGTACATTACTGCTGCCGCCAAATATACTCTACGTATTATGTCCGTCCTGTGCTCCGTACATAGTCTCCCATTCACCCCATACCGTTGCTACCTCATCCAAATTAGATGCAAAGACCGCATTATATGTATCCCAGGAACTCGGGACAAGTGTCGCTGGAACCTCACGCAGAGAACGGAGATTGGAATTAAGGCTGAACATAGGTCCAGGTTTCATGCAGTTCAACCTGGCTTGAACCTAGATATTTACCTATAGGTCGTGATCTGTAGGTTACAGGTACTTGTGCTATGAATCAGCCACAAATCTGAATCAGGGATCTTGAAAAAAGTGACCTGGATTTGTAGGTTTGGGTATGGGTCACTTGTAGGTTGATTCACACTTCAACAAGCAAAAATAGTATAAATTGGAGGCTTTAGTTAATAAATTGTCCTTGTATAGCTTAATACTGCATATATAAGCATATTTCTAGCATAAAAAAGACTACTAACACTCAATAATAGACCAAAATCTTAAACAGTAGCTGAGAAAATACTATATTTAGTATTCAAATCAAATCAATGATTTGACCTATAACTTATAGGTTTGCTACCTGCAGGTTGTAGGTGAAAAGTTGGTTTGATTCATACAGATCCCAATCAAGCTTTTGAAAGTGGCCAAACCTGCAGGTACAGATCCCAATCAACCATAGGTTGACCTACGTTCAGCCTTAATTGGAATATTGCGCCTCCAACACATGTATCTCTTCATCCAGCCTCGCACGCCGATCTTCTAGCCATCGTCGACTTTCGCTATCTGGTAAACGCTCTGGCATTAATGGAGAGATGGTTGGGTTCTGAATTTGCTCTGGGGATGGAATGGAATCTATGTTGCGAAATCGGACGGTGCGGCGCACGCGCTGTACTGCATTCAATGTGGCAGATGTTCCCTCAGGTGACGGAGAATCGACTCTGAGGTGTTCCATGAGGTTTACAGAGGTAGCCTCTGAACCCCTTCCGCCTTCATCCATGCGTTCTGGCGGGGTGGACGCACTCCTTCTAGTGTTGCGTCTCCAATCGCACGGCGATACCAGTGGTTGTGATGGAGAGTCCTGAATGTTCAAAACATGCCCCACATGGTGTGAACGCCTTAGCAACGGCGATTGCGACGTGTCCCGGTTCGGCCAAGAGGAAGGCATCATGTCCATTGCGGATGATGTGGAGTATTTTGCACGGTAGAACCGTGGCTGCGAGGATCCGGAGTGCGAGCTCGAGCTCCGGCTCGCGGGGTCTGGGGTGGCAGGCCCCGGAGACTCGCCGTGGTAGAAGACTGGCTGCTGTGAGGATCCGGAGTGCGAGCTCAAGCTCCGGCGCGTGGGGTCAGCGTCAGCCGTGTGCCCTACAACCTGTCAGTATGCGAGCAGTGTGTCATAAGCAACCAGACAATAGACAAGTGAGCAATACATTCATCAGCGTACCTGGCGTGAAGAACTAGATTCGACGCCTTCGGAAAGAGAAGGAAGTGCGCCCGGAGAGCCACCACGATAGAGCATCGGTGATAAATCGCCATCGTCCATTGGATCTTCCATATTCTCGGACGGTCCGGGGGCTTTTGCTGGAGGTCTCTGTTGCAGTCGATTGTCCTCACAGTCCTCTCTAGCATCCCTGCCATACAAACAGCGTCATTTATCACCTACCAGGCCCTCTGGACAGCATTACAATACCTACACTTGCCACAGGTTTGGGGATGAGGTCGACGTTAATAACATTGGGGTAACGTCCCAGATCGGAGTAGGTAGTCTCAACCTAACGTGTTTTGTTGATGGTTTCGATTCGGACGCTATACGCTGACCCTTAGCTGCCGTACGGTCAGAGGGCGGGTCAAGTACCTCCAGATTCTGCACACCCGCGCTTCTTTAAATGTTTTGCGCCCTCTGAGGACATCTGCAATCGTGTTGATAATTAAGACAGTTTTCGTGAGTTATCCGCTGTGTGAAAGACATACCTTAAGTTTGTAGTGCGATCCTGGGGAACACAAAGCTGCGTGAAGTGTGCGGAAGCGCCTCCTCAACGCCGGGCGTCTGTCTGGCGTCTACCCAACCACAACAATGTCTGAGGAATCAGATAAGAGATCGTGATAATATTACCACAACTTATGAGTCTGTTCACTTCTTGCGCCGACCACCACCATCATCGATTGCACCACGTACATCTGTCCACTTCGAATCCACTCATCCCTACCTCGCTATGGCTAAAAACACCAAAAAATCCCAACCTCACCCCCAACCCACGCCAGAGCTCATAAATGAAGTCCGAGAATATGCATCCGAACTCCACTACGCCTTTGAGATGCGGCCAAAGCAAAACCCTCACCTCCGCCTTCGATGGGACCGCCAATTTTGCCACATCACCAATCAACTCATTCGGTGTCTTGAACGCGGTCGCTTCTCCTTCCTCCCTCGAGTTGCCATGGGGGCCATTTGGGCCAACAACAAAAACATATTGCTACAAGAGGGTCGCAGTGTTGTGGTACGTCCGGCTCGACTGATTAGGTCCAGTACTGATGATGCTTCGTGTAGACCCCTTTCGAAATGGAAACTGTGATCCCGGTCTATGGCACGCACAAGTGCCTTGCGCCTCCGGCCCATCTGCATCGCGCTGCTCTCGGCGGCATCACACCGGACAACTACACCCCCGGACTGCAGCTCCTCCCACTGGAGGAGGTCCGGACCAAATGGTGGGAGCCTTACATCGATCGTACGTATATTACATGTCTTTCCGCTGTCCATATTAACTACTCATTGCTTCCATCCGGTATTTCCAGAACCTGTTCTCGCAGCACCAAACCCACCCCCGGAACCCGGCCGGGCATCTCCCGAAGAGCATCCGGAGGAGCCCGATGTGGGCACCACATGCAGGGGCCACTCTCAGACTGCAGTGGGCAGCACAGGCAGGGGCCACTCTCAGCCCGGATTTACCAGTGCGCGCAGGGGTTGGTCTCAGACTCATCGAGGGCAGTCTGCCGAGCGTCCGGGGCATCACTCAGCCCATCCGGGAACCAGTACGGCAGCGGATGCGCAGTCCGTGGCCTCGGACGGAGAGGAAGAGATTGACGACGTCGAGGAAGAGCACCCGCAGGTCCTTCGCAAGAGTTCAAGGGCCAAGCGTGCGACGTCCCGAGTCCGCGAACAGCCTAGACGCAAGGCGACGACGGCGTCCCAAGCTCCGGCTACAAGCTCGGGTGTCAAGGGTAAGCGAAAAGTGGAGGAGGCTCAGGTGGATCATGCACAAGGTCCGGAGGCGAAGCGCAAACGTGCAGCCGGTGACATGGAGGAGCATAAAGTCCTGTGGAAGTGGTACCTACACGTATTATAGCTTTCCTTACTTTTTATTGGGCTATCAGATGCTGATACTTTGGCTTCGCAGCTTCGCCCTTGCGATGCGTGTAAGCAGGGCAACCACCCCTGCCACTTTTGCAGCCTGGTCTCGACTTCCTGCCGCAGGTGCATTCTCAAAAAGTCTGCTTGTTCGCTGACTGTTGCTGGCGGTAATGCCGCCATGGCTTATGTCGGCTATGAGTACTACTACCGCTGTTGCACGGACATCGGGAAGAAGAATATCAAGCACGCGAAGGTAGTTCCACAGGGCTTTCAGCCTCCGGAGTGGTTCATTGCACAATACCGAGCCATCTCCTCTGGCAAGCACAAGAAGGGGCCACCATCAGGTAATGTTGGTGCAGTACCCTTTGTGCCCCTTCCGGAGATCTCACTGCCCCCTTCCCCTGTGGATATGCGACCGGACAGTACTGTTGCTGACATTGTAGAGGAGAACACTCCACTAGCATTGGAGGCGTTCCTCAGGAAGCCGAAGAAGACTTCAAACGAAGACGCAGGCGAGGAGTCCCCCACGGATGCCATGGAGGCTGTGGACGAACAGCCGAAGAAGGCTCCGAAAAACAAGACCAAGGCAGTGCAACAGCACGCAGACCGTCAGACCGCTCCCAAGCTTAAGATCGACAAGCGCAAGAGGAAGGGACCACCGGGGCTTCACACCCTCCCGGACATGGTTCCCACCACGTCGGTATTGGCTTTTCAGCCTGTCACGGCTGCCGGGGGTCCAAGCCGTAGTGAGCAAACCCGTGCACCATCTGGTGTTCCGTCCGGCTCACGCCGTGGTCGAGCAGTTGTGCCGGTGTTGCCCTTACTACCCCCTCGCCGCCGACCTTCTACAACGACAGCAGTACGGTCGGTCTCCGCATCCGGGCATCGCACCCGTTCACGAAGCAGAGCTCCGTCAGACAGTCCGGCTCGGTCGCGCTCTGCATCGGCAGCCCCATCACCCTCGAGGCCCTCCTCTGCCACCGCCTCCCCGCCTCCTACAACCCCGGCCGCATCATCCGCTCATCAGGAGGACCACAATATGGACCACCTGGACTCACCTCACTCTGGCGACGACAACGACGACAACGACGACAACGACGACAACGACCCGCAGGCAATCAAACAAGAACTGCTAGAGCAGGCCCATTTTGAGGGCACTCTCCCAGATGAACTAGAGTATGCTTCGGATGCCCCGGAGTACACAGAGCAAGAGCACATCCTTTTTGTGGCAGACGATGTAATGGATGCAGACAACAACAATCTCCTGGGACCGTCTTCACTGCCTGAGAACACCCCGCGCAGACGGCGCAGTCCGTCCTCGTCCGTCGAAGGCTCTTCACCTCCGACCGAAGTCAAAGGCAAAGGCAAGGCCGCGACACTGCCACCCCGGTTTCATCGTTCCCTAGGCTGGAACTACGATCGGCCGCGTCATCGCCGCCAGTCTGAGAGTGTGGAGAGCGTCCGGGCCGTTCAAGCAAAGGATGATTATGACGAAGTACCTCGGTTGAATGGTAAGTGGATCGCCTTATGCCCAGTCACCATTATCAGCTAACTCGGATGTGAATACATCATAGGCCCTTGGACCGGTCTACCGTGGCTGACGACGTGGACTGATGAGGAGCCCCCTTTCTTTCCCGAGGACAGGCCCGCGTCGCTCGAAGATTTTCTTAACCTGCGTGGCCTTGTCGATCCCACCGGTCCGCTTGAGGGACCGGAGAGCCCGGATCCCCCCCAGACCCCACTCGCTCAAATCTTCCAGCTGGGAACGAGGACCCAAGACGTCTTGCAGGCGGCCAATGAGCAGTTCATGCAACTCCGCCACCTCGCTAATCACGGATATGGCAACATCAAAGAGCTCAACCAGCTTGAGGCTAATATCCAGACTCGACGCCGCAACGCTGTCCTAGCAACTAGCAGCATCGTCTCCTTCCAGGATGGGATGGAGAAGTTGTTTGTGCAGGTGTCCGCAATCGAGAGGAGTCTCCTGGACGTCGTCAACTACCTTGCGACGACTATCAACCAAGTCTGTACCATTGCCGACGTCTTCCACTTCGTTCTGACGGCCCCGGTGGATTGGATGGCCTTGAACGAGCTTCTGGAGGTCTACCACAGACAGGAGAGCCTCTACCATGAGATGTGGCAACGGTATGCCGTAGTCAAGGACCAGATCAAGCCTCTTTCAGATGATATCGCCGTCCTTCGCGAGCAGGTCTTGGATGTCGTCGACGGCGCAACTGGGGGGCCTTCATCGATCGACAAGAAGACGGTCGACCGCCTCTTTGTCACACTGGAAGAACACGTCATGTCCGTCCGGAAGACATGCGAGCTGGACACCATGGCGCAGCTGAAGGAGGTGTGGAAGGAGTTGAACAGGATCGCCGGGCCGGCTCAGTCCCAGTCTCAGAGCATCATCCAGTCTATCCAGGAGATGAAGGAAGGGTATGATGCCGTCCGGAATGCGCAACAAAGCTTGCAAGAACTTTTGGACACTCTCGGCATACGTGGTACTCTCACGTCTGGGATGGCCGAGCTTCAACAGCGCGTCGACAAGTTGGAATTGCACGTCGGGCTTGTTGAACCTGACCCGTCCGGCTCCGGTGTGGTGCCTGCAGACCCGGGGCCACAACCTCCCAGATCTCGAAGTCTGTCGCCACACGCTCAGTCCCCTCCTGCACGTCCAGCCACCTGCTCATCTTCCGAGCCTCTGGATGGCGGCCTGGGGTGGCAATCTGCTGAGTTCCCCTCGCCAAGGGACAGTCCATTCTTCTTCCAACCTCTACTCGCTCCGCCGCCCAACTTCAATGCCGAACTGCGAGGACTTCACGCTCGCATGGACCGTGTAGAGACATCGATTGATGCCCGGATCGATCAGGCTGTGAGTGAACGCCTTCCCGGCGCAGTTGAGGATTACTTGAGCAGGATTGGATTGAGTCCGGAGCTTTTGAAGGACCTTGGGGAGCACGCGAAGGCCATCATCGCACGCAGAACGCAGGACAATGGGTCGCAGACCTCGGAAGGGTAATTCGGACGTTTCTTACATGCTCTTCATGTATGATATGTAACTGCAGTTGTCAATGGGTAGCAAATGCTTCTTGGGTCTCATCTATGCATGTCCGCATGGAAACAACATTGAATGTCATGACTCGTATGCAACAAATTGTACATGGCGTAAACAGTAAAGCACATCAGAGACACCAAAGCTACTTGCATGCCTTGTTCTTCCTCCCACAACTCCCGCTCGCCTGCAATTGTGTCCTCGGAGCTCCGTCCTCTCGTCCTTCCTCTTGCGCGCACTGCTTGCGAGTCCGAATAACGAGATCCGGCGCATCGTCAGTAGTCCCTCTCCGAGGGTGTTTAAGTGTGGGCACGGGCTCGGACGTTCCTCCTGGTGTTGTCGACCCTCCCGCATCGTCGGTGGACGTTCGAACACGGCCGGGCTGCGAGGTTAGCCCACTTCCACGTTCCTTGGCAGGCCTACCATGAGCGGGAGCTTCCGATACGGCTTCTTCGCCTGTCAACGCACTGCCTCAGGTAGTGCGTCTCGGCAGATGCTTGGCCGGCCGTTCCAAGGACTGTGCAGCTGTGTCGGAGACATTGCTATCAGTCTCCGAAGCCCTCTGCCTTCTACCTGCGCGCCGCGGCAGGGTCTTGAGGGTCGGACGGCCTGGGGTGTGGTCGGAGCTGTCTCCGTAGAGATGAGGGTGGGAGCTATGGGTCTGCGAGTTGGACGTCCTCTTCCAACCGCGTGGTTCCTGGACAGAAGCCTCAGCATCGTCGTCCGGACCCTCAGAAGCATCTCGGATGGGTCGGACGGCAGCTCGTACCACATCCCCCATCTGCCCGGAACCACGGGCACCCTCCGACGTGATCGCAGCGCCCTTCCAATGCTCACCTTCATCGTCCGGGGTCTCCGGCCTTGGTCGAGCGCCGGCCGGTCGCGGACGATGCACGCTTTGTTCAGCGCACAATTTCAGCAGCTCCTTGACCTTGCCCATAGTCAGGACTGTGTTGACGAAGCAGTCCGGGGTTCCAGCTTGCACGTTTCCATCTTCGTCCATGCAAAAATGCGCCATGTTTATATCTTGGAGGGTCAGCCCCATTGCGAGTATATAGCACTGCACGTCCGACACGGATGTGTCTGGTGCAAGGCCCCGTCGAAGCCAGCTTAGAAGGACTTGAGCTTTCTTGTCCTGCGCATGCATGGCGTCCGGAAGGAATGGGCTGGTATAGGTCCACCACAGCCATGCCATATTGTTTGCCGGCGTGCCCGACACAACTTGTTCAAGCTATCCGGACGGTCATCGTCAACATCCTACATCCTTGCAAACCGTCCGTCTACATACCTTCGACCGCCAGCGAGATAGCAGTTTCTGGTACTCTGCATGGCTCGACAGACCTTTAAGGTACTGGAAGCGGGCGGCCGCACTTGCACTGACAGAACAAGGTGCGAGGAGTCCCAAGGACATCGGACCCATGCTTCCGTCGACGTGCTCGTCGTCCGGTGGTGTCATAGCCTTTTGCTTGCCCTTTCCACCACTGCGGTTCAAGCCTCGGGTCTGTCGGACAGGTCGCTGTAGCGGGAGGCCGTCGTCCGACAAACCCGCGTCATCGTCCGGAACACCGCCCTCGACATCGGACAGCCATGGGTCGTCATGGCCGTCAACGCCCCCTGGCTTCCCGACCTCGAAAGAGTCCATGTCCTGTTCCTCCTCCATGGTCTCTTCCTCTGTATCGCATTCCTCGTCATCGAGGTCCTTCGGCTTCCTCTTGCCCTTCTTGCTTGCCTTCTTCTCCGCACCCTTGGCAGCCTTCGCATGATGGCGGGCAGTAGCACGTGCGGCGACATTGAGCTCATGGACGTGTTTCCGACTCAGCTGGAACATAGCATGGGTGCGTGTGGAGACAGGAGACCGTCCGGACGCCATTCCGGACGGTGCCGCAGTGTTGTGGTCGTCGTCCGGATTTGAGACGTAGGTGGGGCCACGCACCGTTGCCTTCGCCCGGCGGTGCAGCTGGATCTCCTCTAGCTCCTGAGGGTATACGGCCGGCAGCCAGGTGTCTTCGCCGTTGATCGTCGTCTTGTAGTGGCTGAAGCGGAATCGCCAAGGCTCTTCGTCGTCTTCATTGGTCTCCTCTGCTTCCTTCGTCGTGACATGCTTGTAGAAGTTGTAGATCGCATCCCGGTTTATATGCACTGGATCGTTCCAAGCAAACTGTGGCGGCGGGGGCACCATGTCGTCCGCGAAGAACTTGTGCGGAACCGCCATCAGTGATGACCACGGCACGGACTTGACCTTCCGGCCGTTTGCAAACTCTGTTATGAAAGATCAATTCGAGCTACAAAGCATATTCAGAGCCCCCTTGGGACGTACGGTAGTGGAGATTCATGTATTGCTGCAAAACCTGTTGCTTCCTTGGCAGTTCCATTTCCTCTCCGTTCTCCTTCGTGGTCAGGATGGGAGTACCATCGTCGTATCTCTCGAACGAAAAGGGTCGCACCGGAGCGGCCACGGTGTCTCGGACGGCAGCTGCAATATCGTCATTGGCGTCGTCTGGAGTCAGGATGACTTTCCAAAACTCCCAAAACTTCTTCCAGAGGTTGACATCCCAGTGTAAGAGGGCCCAGAACTGTGGGTACGGGTCCTCCTTAGTGTGGAAGAGCTCCGAAGAATCGTAACTGTTACCGGACATGAGGAGAACGGTTCGGACGGCAAAGACAACACCTGAGCACTCACCAGCATGCTTTCAGGCTGTCGTCTACGTCTTGGAAGATGCCATACATGAAGATCGGCATACCGAACTGACACCAAAAGATTCGGGAGACTGCCATCATCCACCGGAGCGCATGCTTGCGTGCCAACCTGCTGGCAGTAAGCTTCTTTGCTCGGACCGACTAGCATAACACGTACTGCGCCTTGATATCGTCATCCGGGCCTTCCTCTGTCCACTTCTGTGCGAGCTCCACCCAGAGCTCCTGGTCCTGCTGCGACATCCCCTCCCAGATGGTCTTGCGTGTCCGATTCCAGGTCGAGACGTACTCTGCAGACTTCGGGTCGATGTCAGGCATCTCCTTCTTGGTTTCATGGCGGTTGCGTAGGCCCCACACTCTCTCTCCGGTGAAGATCTTGCTGAACGCCAATTTCTCCTCGTCCTTGTTTCCCTTCTTGGGGCTGTGGTTGACATACCATGTATAGATTTTCTTCCGCAATGTCACGTCCGTGAACATATTTCAATACATGAGCTGCTCGACAGCGCACCTGCTCGAACATATCTAAGGACATCGGGGTTTGCGGTTCTCCTCGTTTCTCCAGGAAATGCTTGGCCAGGGCCACCCGGAAATCTGGCTTCTTAGCCGCGGCAGTGCCCCGATACTCACCCTGCCGTTTCTGCAGTAGATCAACCTCATACTTGTTAAAGTCACTCGCACGAGGAGGCATTATGGTGGTAAGGGACAACACGAAGTGCTGGGGATGCAAGCTGACAATCGAGGGGGACGACGAGCAAGTGAAGGCAGGGAAAGGAATCCACAAGGTTGCCGTGTTCCTTGCGAATGGGCAACGGAACTCTCTCCAGTAGGGGATGCACACACGCTCGTCAGCTCCAATGCGCACATCAGATTGTCCTGCATGATACGACACGTTCCAGTGACCACCGGCCGGCCAGCACTTGTAACCACTTGCCCTCCGGTCCGAGTGCCCGGGCTGTCACGCGAGAGGCAGTGCTCATACATTAGACCATCAGATTTGCACAGCACCACCTTGCTGATATCGTTTGCATGATGAGAATCTGGCGTGTACGACCTAGCGAGCATCCTTGGACCAGTTAAGATCTGCCTTGCTCGCACATCCGTGCAGGAGGGCTCGATGGACGCGGCCAGTGGTGTTTCTAACCCCCTCCTTCCAAGGCACTGGGCCATCAGGCGACGGACCGCCCAGTATGTGGTTGCACTGTTTCATTACCATCGATTCCGTTTCAATCCCGATCGAGGCAAGACCGACGGCCAGCTGTCCCGCCCCACCCCACCCCCGATTTCGTTTAGGCTAATGGAGGATTGCGACTCCGTAGCCCGGACCCTGGCTCTTGCATTCCGAAATCAATGTAAATTAAACCTCTCTTACTGTCAACTGTGTGTCTGATTTCCCTGCAGTGGCTGTCAGCTGGGATGCGGAGGAATATGCCAAAATATTGCCCTGGGCCACCACACTGAAGCGCGATGTGGAGGAGAGACTTCTACGAGAATTTCCCCCCATCACACCTGCGGACGAAGTTATGGCACGGACGGTCTCCCTTCGCATTGTCCGAGACCCGGCCGTGTTCACAGATCGCACGGGACGGATTTTGGCATGGTCCCTCCCCCAGGTCATTCCCCGGCATCGCCAGGTGAAGACTTCGATATCATGGTCACATTGCATGGTGCTGAAACTTCATCCGCTCTGCCTCAGGTCATAATGTTCAAGGCTGTGGAGCACCTTAAAACCCGCCTCAAAGTAAAGCCACAACCATTGGGTAAACCGCCTGTGAATTGGCGGATGGCGGCCCAGAACTTTACTCCAAGCGCCGAATGGGGGGCTGGATTGGTCACGTTGTATCCAGCTGGGTTTCAGCTAGGACATGCCGTAAGTGTGGAGCCTGATATCTCGATCACCGAACTGAAGTGCATGTGTAGGGTCCGAACTTCATTCCCGCTCCCAGTAAGGAGTTCTCCACAACGCAGGCCAATCAGTGGATGTCGGAGATGGAAGAGTCTGGTAGCTTGCTTGACGGAATTCTGGCGGTAACCCATCCGGACCTTTACGCCATATCTCAAGACTTGGCCGACAAAGTGTTCGCAGAACAATGCTGCTCATTGGCCACGGAAGGCATGCGTTCCTGGCCCACGAGCTTCAACTCCATCCAAGTGATAGTGAATCGACAATCACGCCTCCATCGTGACAAGAATACTGGCCCCGGGTGGGCGGACCTCCTTGCAACATTCGGAACATACGGCCAGTACGCGGTGCTAGAACTGAATAATCTAGGCGTGTCCGTCCCTTATGACAGTGGAAGTGTAGCCGTAATCTGCTCTCGGATCGTGCGTCATGGAGTGCCGAAGGTGCAGGGAGACCACGTGTACTACGCGTGCTACATGGTGCAGAATGTTCATACATGGTTTGAGATGCCGGACCCTGGGTTTGCCGATACAACCCGTGTTGCTCTCATGGACGGATCGATGTAAATACATACACAGACCTGTGAAGCCTGTATGTTACTCACTTGACTGCTCAACATGTCTCACCGGCGTCAATTCGAAACTGTAGAGCCATTCGAGGAATTTGGCCTCCAAAGGAGACGGACAAAGAGGGAAATCGAAACAACAACGAAGAAGGTCCGGCTGGGGTTACCAACGACAAGCGATGGGCCTCCCTCTTCGGCGGAACCCTCTCCGGGACCGAGCGGCACATCGACGCCCGCTCCGGTGCACATCCAGCTTCCTCCTATTGAGACTGGAGAAGGTCTGCCGTTCGAATTCACGTTTGAGAACAGCAGGCGGACGGGCAAGGTGCGCTAATGGTCAAACACAATAACCGACCGTGGTGCTTCGCTAATGCGTTGGTCAGACCCAGAACAATTTTCAAAGGGAGTTTCTGAATGTCAGGGAGGAATATCTATACTGCGGCCTTGCCCTGGAGTCACTGCCAGAGGATGGCAAGGGAATCTGCAGCTATCTGGCCACCTGGAGATGCCTCACCTGCCATGGATGGTTGACATTCTGCGCTGAGTGCTGTAGGGAGCGCCACCTGAGCCATCCGCTCCATCGGGTGGAGTATTGGACCGGATATTACTTCCATCCGGGATGGCTACGGGATCTCGGAGTCCAGATTCATGCCGGTCATGGTGGCCGGCCATGCCGCCGCCTACAGCCCTACTCCGGGCAGCCCATGGACACTCCGGACGGCGCGCGCACTGTTCTGGACGACCGGGAAGAGGAGTCCAGAGTCATGCTAGATGAAGAAGCAGATGATTTACAGCTAGACGATGAAGATGTGGACCTCGACTTCTATCCGGATGAAGATACACTAGTCACCTCTCTAGCAGACCTTCCTCGTTTCGGTGACCCCATTCATCCCCCTGGCAATTTCCTACATTCAACGACATATACAGGGGATCGCATGATGGTGGTCGTAGATGTCGATGGCATTCACGAAATCTCTGTGACGTTTTGCGTGTGTGACAACGCTGCGAGCGATGACTTGCAAATCTTGGATCTAGGATATTATCCTGCGACGACTATACGACCGCGAACAATGTTCACACAGAGAGTGCTAGACGACTTTCTCCTTGCCAACAAGGAATGCAAGACCGCCACATGGAATTACTACAACAAACTGCAGCGGACTACCAATGACGCTTTTCCGCACATGGTGCCGGTACGTTCACCAACCTCCGTGTTCACGGCATTGTGATGAATGCTCCGAGTCACAGGATCATTATAAGGAACTGCTACGTACATCGTGTCAGTGGCGAAATCTGCACCTGCGAAAATCTTCCAGCTTTGGACATCGGACGGAGGCAATACCTCCAGGTGGCATGGCTGTCCGGTGTCTGGCATGCCCACAGCCCGGCGAAAACCTCCCGGACAACTGGCAGGACGATCCGGACAGGTAATAGTAGTGATGCAGATGCATGAGGGGCAACGCTGACCAATGCCTAAGGTGGAAATATATGCGGTCAGTGGTCTTGGATGGCAACTTCTCTGCACAACATCGTCACATGCGTAATCTGGAGGATGATGTCCCGCTAGCGGACGGACACGCTTTCATGGTTACGGACGGCCCGTACAAGCATCACCTGAAGACGGCGAAAGAATTCAAAGAGGTATAACACCAGATCTGATGTCTGAAGAGGTCAAAAGCTGACCGGACATCCAGAATTTGAAAATCACCTGTAACGATCACCGTGCCGTCCTGAACGCCGCGGTGAGCCATGGGAAACTGGAAGCAACTGGAATTGGGGCAGCCGCATGCTCTAGGCATGGATTCTTTTCGCCACATGCCTGCGTAGACTTTCAAGGAGGGGAACGGTGAGCTAGAACGTACAGGCTGATGGCGGGAATTAAGCAGCTAACAATTGGTACAAGGCAGCGAAACATGGACTACGTGCTGCACTGGATACTGGCATATCTGAACGGCCTCACCTGGATCCTGGTGATGTACAACGTAATGTGCCAATACTTTACGAATTTGTACCACAGGTTCAGGGACAGCCCAGCTCTATCTCTGCCGGAAAGCCTCACGTTCATGCGCGGTATCAGACAGTTTCATGTTCATGGGCACGTTGCGCCGTGCTTCCCCCGTTTCTTGTCGAACTTTATACGAGGGGCTGGAATGCAGGATGGCGAAATCATCGAGACCTTGTGGAACAAGACAAACACAATATCTGAATCGACACGAGGCATGTCGTCAGCGCACAGACGGGAGGTGATTGACGACACCATGAATGACTCGAATTGGATGAAACTAACGCAGATCGGTACGTCTTCCGGACACTGTGTTCGCACTGACTAAAACGTCACTACAGTGTCCATCCTGAATCGAAAGTGGCGGAGAGCCTGTAGAGAGTGGCAGCCAGCGGTTGAAGCATTCCAGAGCTTATCCGAGGCGTCCGGAGAGGAGCAATGCGCCGAATGGCTTGCGGATGCACTGCACGCGGATGAGGAACGGATGGAGGATGTAACAGCCATGGATATATACGACGTGTCCAAGCAGCAACATATGCCCTATCCGTCTGGAATTACTGGCGTCGCTAACCAAATATTGCCTCACAGTGCCTACCAGGAAGGAGAAAGAGCTGTCGTTGACCCAAAAGGAAGGAGACGTGGACGCCACCATGCGGGGTGCGGCCAGCTGGATCTCGAACGGAATCAGACTGGAGGAACAGAAGTAAGTGTACGGAACGTAAGCATACTTGGCCTTGCTCACAGCATTGTAGACTATCCATCGCGTACACTGCAAGATCCCTCCGTGACACGGGAAGCAGCAGTGATCGTTTGGCTCTGACGCAGCAGCGACAACGATTGCTCACTGGTATGAAAGCTTTCCACAAAGCGGCAGACCGTCATCTCCGGACGTCAATTAGCGCGACGGGGGTCCCTGTGAGCAATGATCCAATGGACTTCGGACGAGTCTGGGATCCAGTGGAAGGCCTGGAAGGCAGCTGGGCAACAAGCGGCGGGGCTCCTGAGCCTGGGGGCCCGCTGGACCTGGAGGAACAACCACTCGCCCTTCCGTCAACGATGGGGTATACCTATCTTGTCGAACACAACCTCAAAGACCTTGCGGAAAAGGAACAAGAGCTCCGGGAAGGACAGGTGAACGATTGCCTCCAGGGTATCCGGACCGCCATAGCATACAAGTCACTCTTGTACCGGACGAGGGTCCAGAAAGCCGGATCGTACCGGAACAAGCTCCGCAGCTTTGACGAAATCCGGACTACCAATGACGGACTTATGAAGCACGTCCGGGCGTATACACAAGCCCGGAAAGCAGCGGCACGGCTGTTTGACCGTGACATGGCTGACCCGGACTCGACACAGCGGCGCAACGTGTTCTTCTCGCGATACAAAGAGATACGCCGCGAAGACCTGGGAGTGATGACAGCGGTTCTGGAACAGTTTACACATGGCCTACGGAACGTGCATTCCTCTTGGATATGGCATGTAGAAGATTCGGACGCTGTGCAAAACACGAGCTGGCTGGTAGATTGTGAGTAGCATCACCGCCGGCATGGGTCACGTTGTATTAAAGCTCTACATTAGTCCGGCGCATGCTGTGGCTTAGGGCTTATGCCCGCAAGTGCCGCTGGGACGAGGAGTCTGTCCTAGTTCCTTTTGAAATGGACTCAACCGTCCGGTACTTCGGAACACAGTCTGGACGGTGGAGACAATGGGCGGAAAATGGTGGCACCCCGGGGCACAAAGCATACGCCTTCCGGCAGTCTTCGATGTGGGCGAGCCTTAGAGATCACGCTTCGGACGCCTTTGCAAAGGCCCAGAGGATGTATAGTTTGGAACTGGAAGTTCTAAGTACGTAGTGTTACCCGTCTGGGTTTACATGAATGCAATTCAACATGTTAATGGTACAAACGATACACGGCGCGCATCTGACAACATCTAATTCGTATCAGCTTCCAGAAGGGGGGTGGTGCCCCACTCCGGAGCCCAGTAGACACTGTGCTGGTGGACGATCGCGACTGTAAAACAAAGACATGAGCCGGGCGGTTATCAAACCAGGAGCGTTTACATCATATTAACGGTTTTATTGTGTGCATCACGGCTCTCCGGGGCTTCCTCCGGTGCCCCGTCGGCTACCAGCACCCTTCCGTCGGCTTGTCGGCAGCCTTCCGAAAGCGGAAGAGGGCGCTGTCCAGCGGCATACAGCGCTCGCAAGCGTTGCCGCTCCGCTCGGCACGATACTCCTCCCCGTATGACTTCTTATTTGGGTCATGCAAGGCAGGAGGGCGCGTGACTGGGCGCGCGCACAGATTTACGGGCGGTTGCAAGCACATGTGCATTAGTTATGGATACAGAGTACTTTCTAGGTCTTCTCCATCTAGTTCATACATAGCGCGCGTATCGCACTCTACCTCCTCATCCTCCTCGCATACAACAGGTGTCCCACGCGTACCTTCATCCACCCAATCGCTGCCGGTACCCCCGTTTGCTGACAGTGCCGTGGTCAAGCAGGTGGCTCGGAATGTCGCACGCATCGCGCGCGCGATGTCGACCCGCTTCTGCGCGTAGGCAACAAGACCTTCGTGCAGAGCAGCATCAACGCCCACTCGTAGATTCGCCCGCGCAAGCCACGAACCTTTGTCAAAGCGATGGCTGGCGAGAACACGCCGCATCTCTTCCGGAAGGAGCCTGACTTCCTCCTCCCAGCGCATGACGCGCGCGCGGGCCTTCAGCCATTCAACGCGCAGAGAGTCGACCATGTCGCCCGTGCCGTTAAGGTCAGAAGCGCGCCATATCCAGGAAATCTGACGCCTTCCTTCTGCAGGCTCATTTGGGTGCCTCCTCGTCTTCTGGGCGGTGGCGGAGCTGGGGTCGTCGTCTTGTAGCGCACGGACGTCGCCGTCATTCAAGACTCGGAGCTCGAGCTCCCATGTGCCATGACCCGATAGCGCGAGCTTCGCCTGGCGTGCTCGGCGGTACTTCTGAACAGCGCGCAGTTTGCGCTTGTCTTCATTCGCGATGTCGTTTCGTGCGCGCGTGTTTGGTCCTTGGTGGCGTACGTGAAGTTTCTTGTACCGGTAGAGATGGTTGATGGCGTGTAGCTTGTTGCGGATGTCTTGCAGGGCGTCGCGGCATTGTGCTTCCCGCAGGCACGCTTCGACTTCCTGGATCCGCTCGGAGCATGTCGCAGCCCGGTGAACGGGGTTGATGGCCGAGGGCAGCACCAGACGAATGTTCTCCACGTCCTCGACGGTCGTCCGGCAATTCACGTCCTGGTCGATGATCGTGGCTGCACCAGGCATGTACACCTTTTGCACCTCGCGAAACTTCTGTATCCTGCGGCGCATGGCCATGCGCCGTTCGAGGATCTCCGTCGCCTTGCTCGGGGTGGCTTCCTTGACGTCCGCTTGCAAGCGCATTCTAATGGAAGTCATCAGCAAGGCTCGAATTCAACTGCACGAGCTCTACTCACTGTTGCGCTTCAAGCTCCAAACCCATCGTGACGAATCCCAGCATGCTGACCTCATGGAGCGCAACGAAACCTGGAGTCGTGCTCGCCTGCTGCTCTTCGCGTGACAGCATGCGCTGTGTCTCTGCTTCTGTGAGGCCTGGATGGCGTTAGCGTGATGGAAAACAGTTAAACAGGGCCTCAACTGACCTTGTGAGGACGCAACGTAAGGGTCATCCTGGTGGAAAGGGTCTGCCTCCCATGCCTTGACTGTTGCCCTCTATTTCTCCACATTCTCCGGAACAAGCGAGGCCGTAAGCTCGGTGAAGAGTTCAAGCTGCTCAACATGTGTCTTGTACGCGATGCGGAGGCGGTTCCGCAGGGTCGTCGCTGCCAAAAAAAAAGTCAGCGCAGCCGAGAGAACGTAGACTGTGCACGTTACGTTAGCTCGACAGTCTTGCGCCCAATTGGAGTAGCTGAGTTGGTCCCTCCAGCACACCTTGACGCCGCGCCGGACCCATCACCTGTGTGCTGCTGACACCGGTTGAATCCACCACCACCGGCGCTCGATGCCCTCCCCGTCCGACCGCCCTGACCCCAGGCGAAAATTCAGCGAGAACGGCGAATGGCCTTCGGGCTTGTGGCTTGCGTAGTGAAGCTTGGGTATGACGTATGCGTTGGAGCCGTTTGGGAGGGAATTTGCAGGTCGGTGGAACTTCAGCAAGGGCGCTCTGCTGCAGCCCTTCCACCACTGGCAAGGCAATTCGTGTCACGGTTTACTCAGAGCAAGGAAAACTTGCATAGCAGATGCAAAGACGTAATCCATATGACATATCTTGCTCTTATTGAGTACAGAGCTCGAACGCGCACGCAATCCCGCGAGGACACTACCTCTCGCCCCTTCTGGCAAGTCTGCTATCCTCTCGCCAGCCAAAAACTCTGGCGCGCGCAGACGACCGCTCCAAACCCGTCGCCGCGTAGCCTTTGATAAACTTCGTGTTTGCGTGTCGATGGCGACAGGCCGGCATGTGTATCTGCAGCGCGTTGCTTGAGATGGGGCAGGGAAGGGAACCGAAGGGAAGCGAAACGTACGTACCTCCTGATTCCCCATAGCTTGCGCCAAGATTGCCCTTGTACGCGAACGTCCTCCATCGAAGTATCCCCAGCCATACCCAACGATCGGGTCCGCTCCTCGTCGGAAACATCTTCGCGCTTGAGGCGGAAGCATGCGTCAGATGGCAACGATTGATTGTGTACAAGAACCTGAGGGATGCTTATGATGGTACACAGACTCGGACCATCAGCATGGAGGGCATTGCTCACCGACGCAGCAGGGACACGATCCCATCCCGCCGGCAGATTACGTTGTGCTGCGGGCACGCTGGACAGCGTAAAGCCAGCTCTCCGGGTTTTGTTCCTGCAACGCCTGAGGGGTCATCCCCCCGCCCGGCCCTTATTGAGCACTTCAATGACGCCACTGTGCGACAACGCGCATTGAATGCGTGGTACCGATCAGGATCTTGACCGTTTCGGTGTTGTCCGTCATGCGCTTCGAGCGATTGATAATAGTCTCGTACTAGATATTTTGCCTTGAAGGCTCAGCAGTGGTTAGTGCTCGAGGAGTGCGAAGGAGAAACAGGTGTTGGGTCGGCGTCGGTGGCCGCCACAGAGTCCGCGCGCAAAGAGTTGCTGGATTCTGGTTACCCGCCCGCGCCGCCTGGTGCAGCCACAAATCGATTATGCCGAGTGGAATGGTGGCCCATTAATTGTGGACGGGCCGTGAAAGCCATCGCGATGGGGATAAGGGTTGGAGCATCGGGAGCGTCATGGATGGCCAAGTTGGATCCGTAAACCGATGGCCTTGAGGTCAGATCTTTCTCAAAAGCGACGACGTTCCAACGCTATGTACAGCGTTTCAAGCCAAACCCCAAGGCAGCAAATGTAACTTTACCTTTATGGCGGGTGAGA
>CM035310.1:3253313-3392713 GCA_002900995.3 Ganoderma boninense
GATAAGCAGTTTCTGGTACTTCTGCATGCTCGACAGACCTTTTAAGGTACTGGAGCGGGCGCGCACTTGCCACTGACAAGAACAAGGTGCGAGGAGTCCCAAGGACATCGGACCCATGCTTCCGTCGACGTGCTCGTCGTCCGGTGGTGTCATAGCCTTTTGCTTGCCCTTTCCACCACTGCGGTTCAAGCCTCGGGTCTGTCGGACAGGTGCTGTAGCGGAGGCCGTCGTCCGACAAACCCCGCGTCATCGTCGGAACACCGCGCCCTCGACATCGGACAGACCATGGGTCGTCATGGCCGTCAACGCCCTGGCTTCCCGACCTCGAAAGAGTCATGTCTGTTTCTCCTCCATGGTCTCTTCCTCTGTATCGCATTCCTCGTCATCGAGGTCCTTCGGCTCCTCTTGCCTGTCTTGCTTGCCTTCTTCTCCGCACCCTTGGCTTTTCGCATGATGGCGGGCAGTAGCACGTGCGGCGACATTGAGCTCATGGACGTGTTTCCGACTCAGCTTGGAACATAGCATGGGTGCGTGTTGGAGACAGGAGACCGTCCGGACGCCATTCCGGACGGTGCCGCAGTGTTGTGGTCGTTCGTCCGGATTTGAGACGTAGGTGGGCACGCACCTTGCCTTCGCCGCGGGCAGCTGGATCTCCTCTAGCTCCTCGAGGGTATACGGCCGCAGCCAGGTGTCTTCGCCGTTGATCGTCGTCTTGTAGTGGCTGAAGCGGAATCGCCAAGGCTCTTCGTCGTCTTCTTTGGTCCTCCTCTGCTTCCTTCGTCTGACAACTGCTTGTAGATAGTTGTAGATCGCATCCCGGTTTATCTGCACTGGATCGTTCATAGCAATTGTGGCGCGGGGGCAGCGCATGTCGTCGCGAAGAACTGTGGCCGGGCCGGGCCAATCGTGATGACCACGGCACGGACTTGACCTCCGGCCGTTTGCAAACTTGTTATGAATAGATCAATTGCGAGCTACAAGAGTCATATTCAGTAGCCTCCTTGGGACGTACGGTAGTGGAGATTCATGTATTGCTGCAAAACCTGTTGCTTCCTTGGCAGTTCCATTTCCTCTCCGTTCTCCTTCGTGTCAGGATGGGAGTACCATCGTCGTATCTCTCGACGAAAAGGGTCGCACCGGAGCGGCCACGGTGTCTCGGACGGCGCTGCAATATCGTCATTGGCGTCGTCTGGAGTCAGGATGACTTTCCAAAACTCCCAAAACTTCTTCCCAGAGTTGACATCCCAGTGTAAGAGGGCAGGGCCGAGAACTGTGGGTACGGGTCCTCCTTAGTGTGGAAGAGCTCCGAAGAATCGTAACTGTTACCGACATGAGGAGAACGTTCGGACGGCAAAGACAACACCTGAGCACTCACCAGCATGCTTTCAGGCTGTCGTCTACGTCTTGGAAGATGCCATACATGAAGATCGGCATACCGAACTGACACCAAAAGATTCGGGAGACTGCCATCATCCACCGGAGCGCATGCTTGCGTGCCAACCTGCTGGCAGTAAGCTTCTTTGCTCGGACCGACTAGCATAACACGTACTGCGCCTTGATATCGTCATCCGGGCCTTCCTCTGTCCACTTCTGTGCGAGCTCCACCCAGAGCTCCTGGTCCTGCTGCGACATCCCCTCCCAGATGGTCTTGCGTGTCCGATTCCAGGTCGAGACGTACTCTGCAGACTTCGGGTCGATGTCAGGCATCTCCTTCTTGGTTTCATGGCGGTTGCGTAGGCCCCACACTCTCTCTCCGGTGAAGATTTGCTGAACGCCAATTTCTCCTCGTCCTTGTTTCCTTCTTGGGGCTGTGGTTGACATACCATGTATAGATTTTCTTCCGCAATGTCACGTCCGTGAACATATTTCAATACATTGAGTGCTCGACAGCGCACCTGCTCGAACATATCTAAGGACATCGGGGTTTGCGGTTCTCCTCGTTTCTCCAGGAAATGCTTGGCCAGGGCCACCCGGAAATCTGGCTTCTTAGCCGCGGCAGTGCCCCGATACTCACCCTGCCGTTTCTGCAGTAGATCAACCTCATACTTGTTAAAGTCACTCGCACGAGGAGGCATTATGGTGGGTAAGGGACAACACGAAGTGCTGGGGATGCAAGCTGACAATCGAGGGGACGACGAGCAGTGTGAAGCCAGGGAAAGGAATCCACAAGGTTGCCGTGTTCCTTGCGAATGGGCAACGGAACTCTCTCCAGTAGGGGATGCACACACGCTCGTCAGCTCCAATGCGCACATCAGATTGTCCTGCATGATACGACACGTTCCAGTGACCACCGGCCGGCCAGCACTTGTAACCACTTGCCCTCCGGTCCGAGTGCCCGGGCTGTCACGCGAGAGGCAGTGCTCATACATTAGACCATCAGATTTTGCACAGCACCACCTTGCTGATATCGTTTGCATGATGAGAATCTGGCGTGTACGACCTAGCGAGCATCCTTGGACCAGTTAAGATCTGCCTTGCTCGCACATCCGTGCAGGAGGGCTCGATGGACGCGGCCAGTGGTGTTTCTAACCCCCTCCTTCCAAGGCACTGGGCCATCAGGCGACGGACCGCCCAGTATGTGGTTGCACTGTTTCATTACCATCGATTCCGTTTCAATCCGATCGAGGCAAGACCGACGGCCAGCTGTCCCGCCCCACCCCACCCCCGATTTCGTTTAGGCTAATGGAGGATTGCGACTCCGTAGCCGGACCCTGGCTCTTGCATTCCGAAATCAATGTAAATTAAACCTCTCTTACTGTCAACTGTGTGTCTGATTTCCCTGCAGTGGCTGTCAGCTGGGATGCGGAGGAATATGCCAAAATATTGCCCTGGGCCACCACACTGAAGCGCGATGTGGAGGAGAGACTTCTACGAGAATTTCCCCCCATCACACCTGCGGACGAAGTTATGGCACGGACGGTCTCCCTTCGCATTGTCCGAGACCCGGCCGTGTTCACAGATCGCACGGGACGGATTTTGGCATGGTCCCTCCCCCAGGTCATTCCCCGGCATCGCCAGGTGAAGACTTCGATATCATGGTCACATTGCATGGTGCTGAAACTTCATCCGCTCTGCCTCAGGTCATAATGTTCAAGGCTGTGGAGCACCTTAAAACCCGCCTCAAAGTAAAGCCACAACCATTGGGTAAACCGCCTGTGAATTGGCGGATGGCGGCCCAGAACTTTACTCCAAGCGCCGAATGGGGGGCTGGATTGGTCACGTTGTATCCAGCTGGGTTTCAGCTAGGACATGCCGTAAGTGTGGAGCCTGATATCTCGATCACCGAACTGAAGTGCATGTGTAGGGTCCGAACTTCATTCCCGCTCCCAGTAAGGAGTTCTCCACAACGCAGGCCAATCAGTGGATGTCGGAGATGGAAGAGTCTGGTAGCTTGCTTGACGGAATTCTGGCGGTAACCATCCGGACCTTTACGCCATATCTCAAGACTTGGCCGACAAAGTGTTCGCAGAACAATGCTGCTCATTGGCCACGGAAGGCATGCGTTCCTGGCCCACGAGCTTCAACTCCATCCAAGTGATAGTGAATCGACAATCACGCCTCCATCGTGACAAGAATACTGGCCCCGGGTGGGCGGACTCCTTGCAACATTCGGAACATACGGCCAGTACGCGGTGCTAGAACTGAATAATCTAGGCGTGTCCGTCCCTTATGACAGTGGAAGTGTAGCGTAATCTGCTCTCGGATCGTGCGTCATGGAGTGCCGAAGGTGCAGGGAGACCACGTGTACTACGCATGCTACATGGTGCAGAATGTTCATACATGGTTTGAGATGCCGGACCCTGGGTTGCCGATACAACCCGTGTTGCTCTCATGGACGGATCGATGTAAATACATACACAGACCTGTGAAGCCTGTATGTTACTCACTTGAACTGCTCAACATGTCTCACCGGCGTCAATTCGAAACTGTAGAGCCATTCGAGGAAATTTGGCCTCCAAAGGAGACGGACAAAGAGGGAAATCGAAACAACAACGAAGAAGGTCCGGCTGGGGTTACCAACGACAAGCGATGGCCTCCCTCTTCGGCGGAACCCTCTCCGGACCGAGCGGCACATCGACGCCCGCTCCGGTGCACATCCAGCTTCCTCCTATTGAGACTGGAGAAGGTCTGCCGTTTCGAATTCACGTTTGAGAACAGCAGGCGGACGGGCAAGGTGCGCTAATGGTCAAACACAATAACCGACCGTGGTGCTTCGCTAATGCGTTGGTCAGACCCAGAACAATTTTCAAAGGAGTTTCTGAATGTCAGGGAGGAATATCTATACTGCGGCCTTGCCCTGGAGTCACTGCCAGAGGATGGCAAGGGAATCTGCAGCTATCTGGCCACCTGGAGATGCCTCACCTGCCATGGATGGTTGACATTCTGCGCTGAGTGCTGTAGGGAGCGCCACCTGAGCCATCCACTCCATCGGGTGGAGTATTGGACCGGATATTACTTCCATCCGGGATGGCTACGGGATCTCGGAGTCCAGATTCATGCCGGTCATGGTGGCCGGCCATGCCGCCGCCTACAGCCCTACTCCGGGCAGCCCATGGACACTCCGGACGGCGCGCGCACTGTTCTGGACGACCGGGAAGAGGAGTCCAGAGTCATGCTAGATGAAGAAGCAGATGATTTACAGCTAGACGATGAAGATGTGGACCTCGACTTCTATCCGGATGAAGATACACTAGTCACCTCTCCGGCAGACCTTCCTCGTTTCGGTGACCCCATTCATCCCCCCGGCAATTTCCTACATTCAACGACATATACAGGGGATCGCATGATGGTGGTCGTAGATGTCGATGGCATTCACGAAATCTCTGTGACGTTTTGCGTATGTGACAACGCTGCGAGCGATGACTTGCAAATCTTGGATCTAGGATATTATCCTGCGACGACTATACGACCGCGAACAATGTTCACACAGAGAGTGCTAGACGACTTTCTCCTTGCCAACAAGGAATGCAAGACCGCCACGTGGAATTACTACAACAAACTGCAGCGGACTACCAATGACGCTTTTCCGCACATGGTGCCGGTACGTTCACCAACCTCCGTGTTCACGGCATTGTGATGAATGCTCCGAGTCACAGGATCATTATAAGGAACTGCTACGTACATCGTGTCAGTGGCGAAATCTGCACCTGCGAAAATCTTCCAGCTTTGGACATCGGACGGAGGCAATACCTCCAGGTGGCATGGCTGTCCGGTGTCTGGCATGCCCACAGCCCGGCGAAAACCTCCCGGACAACTGGCAGGACGATCCGGACAGGTAATAGTAGTGATGCAGATGCATGAGGGGCAACACTGACCAATGCCTAAGGTGAAATATATGCGGTCAGTGGTCTTGGATGGCAACTTCTCTGCACAACATCGTCACATGCGTAATCTGGAGGATGATGTCCCGCTAGCGGACGGACACGCTTTCATGGTTACGGACGGCCCGTACAAGCATCACCTGAAGACGGCGAAGAGAATTCAAAGAGGTATAACACCAGATCTGATGTCTGAAGAGGTCAAAAGCTGACCGGACATCCAGAATTTGAAAATCACCTGTAACGATCACCGTGCCGTCCTGAACGCCGCGGTGAGCCATGGGAAACTGGAAGCAACTGGAATTGGGGCAGCCGCATGCTCTAGGCATGGATTCTTTCGCCACATGCCTGCGTAGACTTTCAAGGAGGGAACGGTGAGCTAGAACGTACAGGCTGATGGCGGGAATTAAGCAGCTAACAATTGGTACAAGGCAGCGAAACATGGACTACGTGCTGCACTGGATACTGGCATATCTGAACGGCCTCACCTGGATCCTGGTGATGTACAACGTAATGTGCCAATACTTTACGAATTTGTACCACAGGTTCAGGGACAGCCCAGCTCTATCTCTGCCGGAAAAGCCTCACGTTCATGCGCGCGGTATCAGACAGTTTCATGTTCATGGGCACGTTGCGCCGTGCTTCCCCCGTTTCTTGTCGAACTTTATACGAGGGGCTGGAATGCAGGATGGCGAAATCATCGAGACCTTGTGGAACAAGACAAACACAATATCTGAATCGACACGAGCATGTCGTCAGCGCACAGACGGGAGGTGATTGACGACACCATGAATGACTCGAATTGGATGAAACTAACGCAGATCGGTACGTCTTCCGGACACTGTGTTCGCACTGACTAAAACGTCACTACAGTGTCCATCCTGAATCGAAAGTGGCGGAGAGCCTGTAGAGAGTGGCAGCCAGCGGTTGAAGCATTCCAGAGCTTATCCGAGGCGTCCGGAGAGGAGCAATGCGCCGAATGGCTTGCGGATGCACTGCACGCGGATGAGGAACGGATGGAGGATGTAACAGCCATGGATATATACGACGTGTCCAAGCAGCAACATATGCCCTATCCGTCTGGAATTACTGGCGTCGCTAACCAAATATTGCCTCACAGTGCCTACCAGGAAGGAGAAAGAGCTGTCGTTGACCCAAAAGGAAGGAGACGTGGACGCCACCATGCGGGGTGCGGCCAGCTGGATCTCGAACGGAATCAGACTGGAGGAACAGAAGTAAGTGTACGGAACGTAAGCATACTTGGCCTTGCTCACAGCATTGTAGACTATCCATCGCGTACACTGCAAGATCCCTCCGTGACACGGGAAGCAGCAGTGATCGTTTGGCTCTGACGCAGCAGCGACAACGATTGCTCACTGGTATGAAAGCTTTCCACAAAGCGGCAGACCGTCATCTCCGGACGTCAATTAGCGCGACGGGGGTCCCTGTGAGCAATGATCCAATGGACTTCGGACGAGTCTGGGATCCAGTGGAAGGCCTGGAAGGCAGCTGGGCAACAAGCGGCGGGGCTCCTGAGCCTGGGGGCCCGCTGGACCTGGAGGAACAACCACTCGCCCTTCCGTCAACGATGGGGTATACCTATCTTGTCGAACACAACCTCAAAGACCTTGCAGAAAAGGAACAAGAGCTCCGGGAAGGACAGGTGAACGATTGCCTCCAGGGTATCCGGACCGCCATAGCATACAAGTCACTCTTGTACCGGACGAGGGTCCAGAAAGCCGGATCGTACCGGAACAAGCTCCGCAGCTTTGATGAAATCCGGACTACCAATGACGGACTTATGAAGCACGTCCGGGCGTATACACAAGCCCGGAAAGCAGCAGCGGCACGGCTGTTTGACCGTGACATGGCTGACCGGACTCGACACAGCGGCGCAACGTGTTCTTCTCGCGATACAAAGAGATACGCCGCGAAGACCTGGGAGTGATGACAGCGGTTCTGGAACAGTTTACACATGGCCTACGGAACGTGCATTCCTCTTGATTATGGCATGTAGAAGATTCGGACGCTGCGCAAAACACGAGCTGGCTGGTAGATTGTGAGTAGCATCACGCCGGCATGGGTCACGTTGTATTAAAGCTCTACATTAGTCCGGCGCATGCTGTGGCTTAGGGCTTACGCCCGCAAGTGCCGCTGGGACGAGGAGTTCTGTCTTAGTTCCTTTTGAAATGGACTCAACCGTCCGGTACTTCGGAACACAGTCTGGACGGTGGAGACAATGGGCGGAAAATGGTGGCACCCCGGGGCACAAAGCATACGCCTTCCGGCAGTCTTCGATGTGGCGAGCCTTAGAGATCACGCTTCGGACGCCTTTGTGCAAAGACCCAGAGGATGTATAGTTTGGAAGCAGAAGTTCTAAGTACGTAGTGTTACCCGTCTGGGTTTACATGAATGCAATTCAACATGTTAACGGTACAAACGATACACGGCGCGCATCTGACAACATCTAATTCGTATCAGCTTCCAGAAGGGGGGGTGGTGCCCCACTCCGGAGCCCAGTAGACACTGTGCTGGTGCACGTCGCGACTGTAAAACAAGACATGAGCCGGGATGACAATACGTGTTAGTCTGAGAACCTACGGGGGCTTGAGCAGCCAGGGACACAGCCTCCGCTGAACTTAATGAGCTCGCGGTTATACAGCTTGAGCTTGGCCAGGGACATCGTGTACGGCTCATGGTTGAGGGTGGTCACGCCCTGTGTGAAAGCGTGCACTGCATCGCTGAACTCGACGGACACCTCGGTATGCGCACCATATGTTGTGGTAATGAAGTATCATCTTACGGTTATCACCCAGGAGCGTTTTACATCCATATTACGGGTTATTTTGTGTGATGCATTCACGGCTCTCCGGGGCTTCCTCCGGTGCCGTCTCGGCTACCAGCACCTTCCGTCGGCTTGTCGGCAGCCTTCCGAAAGCGGAAGAGGGCGCTGTCCCAGCGGCATACAGCGCTCGCAACGCAGTTGCCGCTCCGCCGGCACGATACTCCTCCCGTATGGACTTCTTATTTGGGCTCATGCAAGGCAGGAGGGCGCGTGACTTTGGCGCGCGCACAGATTTACGGCGCGGTTGCAGCACATGTGCATTAGTTATGGATACAGAAGTACTTTCTAGGTCTTCTTCCATCTAGTTCATACATAGCGCGCGTATCGCACTCTACTCCCTCATCCCCTCGCATACAACAGGTGTCCCACGCGTACCTTCATCCACCCAATCGCTGCCGGTACCCCCGTTTGCTGACAGTGCCGTGGTCAGGTCAAGCAGGTGGCTCGGAATGTCGCACGCATCGCGCGCGCATGTCGACCCGCTTCTGCGCGTCAGGCAACAAAACTTCCGTGCAGAGCAGATCAAGGCGCCCATCGTAGATTCGCCCGCGCAAGCCACGAACCTTTGTCAAAGCGATGAGCTGGCGGAGAACACGCCGCATCTCTTCCGGAAGGAGCCTGACTTCCTCCTCCACAGCGCATGACGCGCGCGCGCGGGCCTTCAGCCACTTCAACGCGCAGAGAGTCGACCATGTCGCCCGTGCGTTAAGTCAGAAGCGCGCCATATCCAGGAAATCTGACGCCTTCCTTCTGCAGGTCATTTGGGTGCCTCCTCGTCTTCTGGGCGGTGGCGGAGCTGGGGTCGTCGTCTTGTAGCGCACGGACGTCGCCGTCATTCAAGACTCGGAGCTCGAGCTCCCATGTGCCATGACCCGATAGCGCGAGCTTCGCCTGGCGTGCTCGGCGGTACTCTGAACAGCGCGCAGTTTTGCGCTTGTCTTCATTTCCGCGATGTCGTTTCGTCCGCGCGCGTTTTGGTCCTTGGTGGCGTACGTGAAGTTTCTTGTACGGTAGAGATGGTTGATGGCGTGTAGCTTGTTGCGGATGTCTTGCAGGGCGTCGCGGCATTTGTGCTTCCGCAGGCACGCTTCGACTTCCTGGATCCGCTCCGGAGCATGTCGCAGCCCGGTGAACGGGGTTGATGGCCGAGGGCAGCACCAGACGAATGTTCTCCACGTCTCGACGGTCGTCCCGGCAATTCACGTCCTGGTCGATGATCGTGGCTGCAACCAGGCATGTACACCTTTTGCACCTCGCGAAACTTCTGTATCCTGCGGCGCATGGCCATGCGCCGTTCAGAGGATCTCCGTCGCCTGCTCGGGTGGCTGCTTCCTTGACGTCCGCTGCAAGCGCATTCTAATGGAAGTCATCAGCAAGGCTCGAATTCAACGCCAACGAGCTCTACTCACTGTTGCGCTTCAAGCTCCAAACCCATCGTGACGAATCCCAGCATGCTGACCTCATGGAGCGCAACGAAACCTGGAGTCGTGCTCGCCTGCTGCTCTTCGCGTGACAGCATGCGCTGTGTCTCTGCTTCTGTGAGGCCTGGATGGCGTTAGCGTGATGGAAAACAGTTAAACAGGGGCCTCGAACTGACCTTGTGAGGACGCAACGTAAGGGTCATCCTGGTGGAAAGGTCTGCCTCCCATGCCTTGACTGTTGCCTCTATATTCTCCACATTCTCCGGAACAAGCCGAGGCCGTAAGCTCGGTGAAGAGTTCAAGCTGCTCAACATGTGTCTTGTACGCGATGCGGAGGCGGTTCCGCAGGGTCGTCGCTGCCAAAAAAAAAGTCAGCGCAGCCGAGAGAACGTAGACTGTGCACGTACGTAGCTCGACAGTCTTGCGCCAATTGGAGTAGCTGAGTTGGTCCTCCAGCACACCTTGACGCGCGCCCGGACCCATCACCTGTGTGCTGCTGACCACCGGTTGAATCCACCACCACCGGCGCTCGATGCCCTCCCCGTCCGACCGCCCTGACCCCAGGCGAAAATTCAGCGAGAACGGCGAATGGCCTTCGGGCTTGTGGCTTGCGTAGTGAAGCTTGGGTATGACGTATGCGATGGAGCCGTTTGGGAGGGGAATTTGCAGGTCCGGTGGAAACTCAGCAAGGCGTTGCTGCAGCCCCTTCCACCACTGGCAGGCAATGTCGTAGCTCACGAGTTTACTCAGAGCAAGAAAACCTTGCATAGCAGATGCAAAGACGTAATCCATATTGACATATCTTGCTCTTATTGAGTACAGAGCTCGAACGCGCACGCAATCCCGCGAGACACATACCTCTCGCCCTTCTGCAAGTCTGCTATCGCTCTCGCCAGCCAAAACTCATGGCGCGCGCAGACGACCGCTCCAACACCCGTCGCCGCGTAGCCCTTTGAATACTTCGTGTTTGCGTGGTCGATGGCGGACAGGCCGGTGCATGTCGATATCTGCAGCGCGTGCTTGAGATGGGGCAGGGAAGGGAACCGAAGGAAGCGAAACGTACGTCCTCCTGATCCCCATACTGCGCCAAGATTGCCTTGTACGCGACGTCCTCCACGAAGTATCCCCAGCCACTACCCAAGATCGGGTCCCGCTCCTCGTCGGAAACATCTCGACGCTTGAGGCGGAAGCATGCGTCGATGGCAACGTTGATTGTGTACAAGAACCTGAGGGATGCTTATGAGTACACAGACTCGGAACCATCAGCATGGAGGGCATTGCTCACCGATCGCTAGCAGGGACACGATCCCATCCCGCCGGCAGATTGACGTTGGGCTGCGGGCACGCTGGACAGCGTAAAGCCAGCTCTCCGGGTTTTGTTCCTGCAACGCCTGAGGGGTCATGCCCGCGCCCGGCCCTTTTGAGCAACTTCAAGTGACGCCACTGTGCGACAACGCGCATGAATGCGTGGTACCGATCCAGGATCTTGACCGTTCCGGTGTTGTCCGTCATGCGCTCGAGCGATTGATAATAGTCGTACATAGATATTTTGCCTTGAAGGCTCAGCACGTGGTAGTGCTCGAGGAGTGCGAAGGAGAAACAGGTGTTGGGTTCGGCGTCGGTGGCCGGCCACAGGTCCGCGCGCAAGAGTTGCTGGATCTGGTTACCCGCCCGCGCCGCCTGGTCGCAGCCACAAATCGATATGCCGAGTGGATGGTGGCCATTAATGTGGACGGCCGTGAAAGCATCGCGCATGGGGATAGGGTTGGAGCATCGGGAGCCGTCATGCTGATGGCCAAGTTGGATCCGTAAACCGATGGCCTTGAGGTCAGTCTTCTCAAAAGCGACGCCGTTCCAACGCTATGTACAGCGTCAAGCCAAACCCCAAGCGCAGCAAAATGTAACTTACCTTAATGCGGTGAAAGGGCAAATTGGCGTGGCGGCGGATTGCACAGGCCGTGCAGGAAAGAGGCCCGGGCCAGCAGTCCATGCACCGAATGGTTCCAGGGCCCGCGTTGGCTTGATCCGGGCAGTGAGCACATTCGGCCTTGGTAAAGTCTCCACGCCCCTCGCGTCGCAGCATTTCGTCCAGGAAAAATTGTTGTTGTGGAATAAATTGCTTCATAGGCTCATCCTAACCGGTACAGCGGTCAGTTATGTCGGGGAAAGTGGCCAAGAATCATGCGTACCGAGGACTCATAGCGCGGAGCCCGCTCACTCCTCTCTTCAGCGGACACGTCCAACCCGGCGGTCGACCAGCCCTCGTCCGGTAGCAGGAAGCCCTCTCCGCCATGTAACTCCGGGGCGTTGAGGGGGGGAAGGCCCTCAGGAGGCAGCAACGCGGGCGACTGGGATCCAGAGGGCGGAATAGGAAGGGCGTGTTGATACAGCCGGCGAAGGTCGTTGGAGACTGTCTTGACATTGAGCAAGGAGGGGACGGTGCCTTGAAACGCCTCCGCGGACGATATATCGAAGTCGACGCTCAGAGACGAGTCTGCAGTGTCACGAAAAGTGCGCTGCCGTTTCGCTTGTCGCCTAGACATGGGTGTGGGGGCGGCGCGAACACCAGGGGGAGCATAGGTTGATTGGTCACGGTGCAGGCCAAACACGTTTCTGTCACAGGCCCCGTGGGTGTGACAGCGGCGGAACCTTGTGTAACACAATTCCCAACTTGGGCGTCAACACCCTCCTCCACTGACGACCTGCACCTCCCCCCTGCGTCCCTCCCTTCGTCAGTCGCCAGGCTATTCCCCAGGCCGCCATGGGTCGACAAGGTACGTGTTACATTTACCCGCAACGAACGCGTCTTGTGCACCCCCCAGACTCGCCCTTGGGATGCGGGGTGCATATCGCGCCGATGTTGCGGTGGCTTTCCTTGCAGCGTAACCATTTCTGACTGAACCCATGCACAGGCTCGATTGTCGACGCCCTTCCTACAGGATTCCGAACAGTGAGTTCCATCCGGCTCTATACGTGCCACACCACAAGCTCACACCCGCCGTCGCCAGACTCGCGGAGGGAAAGCCTTTTCGCCTTGGATGTCCGAACTCGGGCCTCCCATCTTTGCACCCACGGACTTCAGCCTTGAGGAGGCTTTCGACGCAGCCCTTCGATGATGTAGCGACCGCCATGAAGGCGACGACGACGACGATGACGATGACGACATGCGCGTATCCCTGCCGCCCACCTCACCGTTGGGAAACGGTGCAATCAACCCCCTTCCGAATCTCCGCGCATTCCACCACCTCGACGCCCTTGACAACACTGTCGCCTCCACTGCCGCCCCACCGCGCCCCTCGACGCGCGCCCCTTCGAATGGCAAGGCCAAAGCCAAGAAATCCTCTCATACCCGCCGCCGTGCCAAACGCCAGGCTGCTGTGGAGGCCGAAGGACGTGGGGGCTCTAAGCCAGTCAAGAAAGCCGCGATCAACCGCTGGAAGTCCGCAAAGGCCCTGCTTGCCACCGCAGACCCGGCTTCTGAGGGCCCGGACAACATCAAAGCCATCCTAGAGCAGGACAACTCGCGGATCCAGGCTTCGGGAGCTGACCCAATTCAGACAGAGATGTCGCTGGACATGGAGAATGTTTGCGTCGCGTCCACGGCGTTTATCGGGGTTTGTGTGAAGCAGACGCCGGAGGACGTGCACCCGACACCGGCGGAGGAGTTCAAGGGGATGGGCTTTGGCTATGTGGAATAGGATGGCCGGTGTGTGTCCCCCCCCCCTTTCGAAGGCGTCCCATTCATGTTCGTCTGTTCAGATCATGCCGCCCTATTCTATCCCGCTGCTCCCACGTCATTGGAGCGCTTGCGGGTTGTCCCATGGATGACAACTGGAAGGACGTTAACGAACAGCTGATAGCGATCTTTGACGTCGTGGACAAGCACTACCATTTCTCGAAGTCACAGCGTGAGCATCGTCGCGGAGCGTTCAACGCAGTAGCCTGCGGCATCTCATACGGAGGTGGGCAACAGGTATGTTTAAAGCTCCTCGCTGACATTCCTTTCGCTCACGCACCACAGCGCGTCGCCAACCTTGCGCACACGCCGCACAATCAGGCGGTACTCAACTCCGCGATGTGCAAGCGCGCAGTGCATCGCGTCGCGAACTTTGGCAGCGGTAAGTCCCCCGCGATACCCTTGCGTGATCCCTACTAAGAGAATTCTACCAGCGACCATGCGCCTCCTGGCCCCCCGCATGTTCGAGGCCTACGACGCCGTGCTGGAGGACGTGTGTACCCACGATCCATCCCTTCAGCGCAACTTTCCTGGCAACCCATTTGCCACTGCAACGCTCAACGTCGGCCGGCAAACCGTTTCCCGCGCTCATACGGATCACTTAAACGCGCCAACGGGTTGGTGCGCGATCACCCCCGCTGGGCGTTTTGATCCGAAACTCGGCGGCCATCTTGTCCTGTGGGACCTGAAGCTCGTCATCGAGTTCCCGCCCAGCTCGACCATCCTCATCCCGTCTGCCCTGCTCAAGCACTCAAACACTCCTCTCAACGACCCAGCCAACGAGTTCCGGAACTCGTTTGTCCAGTACACAGCGGGGGGGATCTTCAGGTGGGTTGAGTGCGGGTACCAGAGCCAGAAGGACTTCCAGGGGGCAGGGCGCCGGTTCAAGGACAGTGGCAAAGATCGCTGGCAGCGTGGCCTCAGCCTCTTCAGCAAGTGGGCGGACTTGTTTGCGGAGTAGAAGTAGCTGCGTCGCTGTTGTATGTATATGTATGAAATGCAAAAATGTGCTTCCAGACGTGTGGTGAAGGAGCGTGCAGTACAACGACTTGGGAGCTGCGCCCCGCCTTTGGGCGGGTATTGCATGATCAGACACGTCCACATCCAGGTTTTAAGACGGCGCTAACCTAGGGCGCCGAATTCAGACAATTTTAAGACACGTCTGAATTTGCCCCTCGCTCCACTGCTCGGCAGACACCATACACGCGCCCCCCCACCCCGAATCCCCCAAACTGCAAATGGATAGTCAAGAACAGAAGTGTTTGCTTCGGAAAGCTCGAAATCACAGGTACTACAAGAAACAAAAACTGTACGCCCATGCTCTTCCCGCTGCTAGAAAGCTGATCACGAAATATATTTCACAGGAAACAGGAAATGCATACACCCAACGTAAAATTATCTGGCAGCCATCCTAGCTCCCAAAGCACCTCGCAAGCCGTCGAACTTCAACTTTTCACCACTATCGCCGGCGGAGACCCCCTGGCCAATACAGGCAGCCACGGAACAGACGCTCAGCGACGGTGAGTGCCAGCGTTACGACCGCGATGGCAGCGCCTGAAATGAATCACAGTCTGGGTAACGGGCCATTCAGTCTTCCGGTGGGTCCCGCGGTGGACGGAGACTTTCTTGTGCGGATCCAGGGCCTCAATCGCATGCTGAAAGCATGGGGCTTCCGGCCGCCGAGCGACTTCAAGCGTGACGCAGCAGACGCCTTTGCAAAGTTACGCGGCGATGATCCGGAAGCAGTGACGAGGTTCGTTGATGCACATGAGAAGTGGGTTACGCAGGGGGACGAGATTCTGGATGAGTTGGAACAGGTGCTTTCCGGGGATCTTTTCACGCAGCTACCCACAGAGATTCTGACCAGGTTCTGGAAGGATGTGACATCTGTTGCTTTCCAAGTCATGTATGCGATGTCATTCATCAAAGCCCGGCTTGACACCATGCCGACTTCTTAGCACCATTCCCATGTATTCAGAGCTACACGCGATGTATTATGTTTCGCCGGCGCATCAAACACGTTCCGTAGCGTCCCGTACACATGCAGGACACATGGGAATACAGAGTAGCTACTGGAACTGTGCGCCCGAGTGGGACTCCTGACCTCCTCGCAGATGAGGGCGAGCTGCAGTGATCCTCGGCACGCCCACCTCACCATTCATGTACTCCACCACGAACTGGAAGCAGGCGTACTTGAGGGAGTGGAACCGGACGATCTTCATCCCCGGTGCCCTGCCGCCCGCCAAAAGCGCTGTGTCGCTGAGAAAGGAAGCATTTAGCTGGGAGCGAAGCGACGCTAATGAGAACATACCGGTCCAGATAGACCCCCGGTCTTGCGCCCCTGACGACGATGTACACGGGCTCGCCTTTCTTCCTGCAGGTTGCTCTGTTGCGGGTGAGCACGTGAGGATTGAAGCCGGGAGCATCCGCGGCATTGTACTGGTTCACATGAGGCCGCAGGTGTGCGCCCATGGGGCTGCAGCCCAAGCGACGGCAGCCGGAGGCTTGGGGATGGTCTGACAGAGCCGTCAGTGATGCGGGCAAGGTAGTCCTGCACGACGTGGTCAACGACAGTGTACCTTTCTCCCACAGAAATGTCGCTCATTGAGGCGGAGAGCTCCACGGCCGCATCGAGGCTGCGGACAGAGATAGTGCCGGACGACATCCATGAGGCTGATGAGTGCCCCGAACCACTTGAGATGGAAGAAATCGATGGTTGAGGGGAGCTGGGAGAATGGGAGAATGGGGCGGGAGGGAGCGGCGTGTCCTCGTCATGGGCTTGACAGATCTCCACATAGTCCTCCTGCGGGACTTCGATGGTAATGGTGGGGGCGGGAGGCATCGCGCCGAAATTGGAGGGCATCTGGAAGTCGTCGACATCCTCTGGCTCAGCAAGAGGAGGCATAAGAGGAGGCAGCGCAGGGGTCGTTATGGCGGGCCGAGGAGTGGGAGGAATCCAGTCTGGAGCAGCCTTGAGATTAGGGCCTGCTGCCCAGGCCGACCGCGCTTTCCACAGGCCCTTGAAGCGTTTGAACGAGCAGCCGCTGAAGCCGGACACCATGGCGTTCGTGATGCCCCTGTACAAAGCAGTAAGACCATAGTATTTGAAAGGAGAGAGAAAAATGCTCACCAGTTTCTGAACAAACCGACGCAGTGACCATGCCACACGACGTAGAACCACGCGTCTTCTTCTGGGATGGACGGGTCTTCCGGAGGGCCGATGGGTATAACGCGACCCCTAGGGTCGAGTTTCGGGGTGCGCCTGAGGGACAAGGCAGTAGCGTCGTAATCGCGACAAAGACGGTGGGGTACCATGATGAAGGAAGAGAGGATGGTGGGAGGGAAGAAGGGGCGTGGAACTTGGCGCCTGGAGTGGTGAGGCAGCGACTGCTTAAGGATCCTTGTTACGCGTGACTTGTGACGCAACGTGGTTACACCAAATTACCGGGCCCAAACACTCTCACTCCCGCCAGGCTGGCCGCACATCCGAGAGCCGATCACGAGTCGAATGAACAGTCGCCCAATTGCCAACACAGTTCAGTCGCCCCACCGCGCGGCGACCTTGCAGCAACCTCGCTGCAGACCCACACTGTTCCCTCTCCCCCTCCCCTCACCACGGCCTTTTTGTCTCCTCCTCGCAGATCTGCGCCCTCAGCTCATTCACACACACTCTCCGGCATGGATATCGAAATCATCGATGCCATCCCCCAAGTCCCGGCGATGTCAAAACTTGCCGTTGGTCACCGGAAACGCAAGCAGAAACCGAAGGGTGGCAAATCTGGCCACCCCACGATATTCACGCCCATGCGGTACGAGTACCTCGGGAAATTCTTAGACGAGTTCGTGAACCTGCGGGGGAAGAAGTGTTTCTCCCAAAACCAGTTCTGGGACAAGGTCTTCGCGGGCTATTGGGACAGGTTCCCGTGGTTCCTCCCGTTCACTCAGGATCCCCTCCCAGACGCCCATCTAGTGGAACCGGCGGAGGGTCTCGACCTGCAGGGGCTACTGGAGCAGAAGGGCGATATCATAGATAGGACGCAAGAGGTATGTTCACACCTACAGCAATACTTTATTCGCCTTGACATGTACTAATGACCTGCCCTTGCCAAACAGCGCATTCGGAGCCACCTGCGCTATCGCCGAACCACGAAGGCGCGCACCGCTGACCAAAATCTGTGGGCAGCTATCCTCCGCGAGCTTGCGGAGCACGTCTCCCCGGCTCCTGCTCCACGCAAATTGACCCTCGCCCAAATTTTCATGGGCAAGTACAAGAATCGTGTCGACGCCGAGTTCGATGCACGTTGGCCCAAGGCGGGGCTCTCGGAAAATTACAAGCTCACTTTCCGATGCAACATTGCGGAAGAACTCTTGGGGCTTGCTACTGAAGAGGAACGCCAGCAATTGGAGGTCAATGCGGAGGAGCTGCTAGAGGTGGAGAAAGCATTTTTGGCCGCTGAGGAAGAGGCGCGAGAGCACGTCGCTCCTGACGTGCAAGAGAGGTAAGTGTTTCTATATCTCATGTTCCGTTGTTTTATTAAAGACTCTACAGTGCCCGCGACACCTTGACTGTCACCTTGCAGCCACTACTGGAGTTCATCCGGAAGAAAACGGGGTTCTACCTGACTCTCTTCACTGGCTACCCGAACGCCGAAGGCCCGCGCGAGTTCCAACTCAAGGTGTACGTGACGCCTACCTTGCTGAAGTTTAAATTTATCTTGACGCCTTCACAGGATTACTGCTGGAAAGACAGGTGGTAATGTCCAGTTGCCTTGGCACATGACTGAGCCTGAGACGTTCAAGAGCCAAGTGGTGGCTTCATTCACGCGTTTCCTCTCCCAAACCCCGGGTAAGCCTAGATGTCTTCGAGCCGATAACTCATCATTGACTCGAAACTTTCAGAGTTTGCAGCGCGTGAAGCTAATCTTGCCAAAGCGCGCACGCCGGGGGCTTCGGAATCCTTGTCGCTCCCACCCACGCCTGCACGTCCACTAGGTGGCCAAATTCTCTCCCTACCCGTTAGCTCTCAGACATCTACTCCTGCCGTGTCCGAACTGGACCTACCCAACGACTCAAGCGGCGGTTCACAGACCGCTACCGCGCGGAAGCCTAAATTGTCGGCAGCAGCCCGCCCTGGTCCCGGACGGGTCCGAAAGCCGCGTACCACTCGTCAAAGGGCCACCGCGGATGGCGATGAGGATGAGTGGCTTGGAGAGGACGAGGACGAGGACGAAGACGAGGATGAGGACGAGGACGAGGATGAGGATGAGGACGGGGACGAGGACGAGGACGAGGATGAGGAGGACGAGCTGCAAGATGATAGCAACCCAGTGGTCAGTGGCTCCCTCATTTCGCTCTGCGATGTCCCGGCGGGCACGAAGATCCCAACATTCGAAGAATTGGCGATGCCGGCGGCTGTACTCCCCTTCCTCGATCACCTAAGTCCTCAAATGCGCCGCCAACAGCTGTATTGGTACAGCGTCTCCACCGAGTACGACCGCAGGTGCATTGCCGCCAGGATCCTCGGAAGCGAGCTGCGGCGCTCTCTCGGCCTCGACAAAGGGCCTCCTTTCGCCATGGACAGCGCTTCAGTGGGGCGAAAACCCAAGGGTACACACAAGGGCAAGGGTAAAGAGCCCGTGAAGAAGCCCGCGCAGTCTGCTTCCACAGCGGTTCGTAGATCGACGAGGTCACAGTCCGGGCACGGATGCGGGGCTGACAAGTCCGCCGCGCAGGTGAACACCTCGCCACCCCTGGCCGCCGGTTCCGACACACCTGCCGCTCCCAATGGACCCAGTCCGGATACAACGCCTGGAGGCTTCCCGCAGGAAACGCCGCATCACGAGCCCGATGCGCCCCAAGTTTTCGGCGGAACGGCGGCATCGTCCACACCGCGCGAAGACGGCGCATCGTCGGCGCCCCCCCGAGAGGATGATTCCGTTTTGGCCCTCCCCCTTGGCAGCGCCGCACCTGCCAGAACTGCAGACCCGCCTTCTTCTCTCCTGGTGCCATCGCCGGCCATTCCTATGGTGGCCACTCCTACACTACCTGAGGCCGGCGCGGCGCTGAACTCAGTACCCTTGTCCCCCGAGTCCACGGTCTCGTTGCCCTGGATGCTTGACGAGGATGGCTGGCCTGACTGGGTGAGACAGACCTACAACTGGATGCATGGTTCGCAGGAAGTTCTCGGGCCGGACTTCATGTGCGCTGCGGATTGGTGGACTGTGCTGGAACGCGCGTACGAATGGGAGACTTCTGTACGTCTCGAAAACGATGTTAATGCGTCATATAAGCTGACATCACCTTAGGCAAAGGGGTACTCAACCCAAAGCCGCCCGGATCAAGTTGGTCATTGGGTCCGCGTCCTTCGTGCGGATGTCGAGAAGGTCCCGCAGATCGAGGATGTGCAGGAGTACGCGCGCCGCTGGTGGGACTGGTGGGGTCAGTTGCAACCAGACTGGCGGCGGCGCGACACGTCTGGTCGTCCTCTTGCGGGCGGTGAAGGGGACTGGGACCCATTGAAGAGGCCAGGGAGGAATGGCGTCCGGATCGTGCTGCTGTCCCTCGCGTGGTGGGGACTGGTCGTCGCAGATACCGGGCATGCTGATTACAGCATCGCAGCCCACGAGGACTGGCGCGCCGCGGCAAAGGACGTCGCTTGGGCTGTCTCTAAGCTGGCATCATGGGCTGGGAAGCGGTGAGCGCATGCGCATTGCTCTCTAGTGCCACTTTACTTATCAGTTTCTTGCAGGAAACGTGGGCCCGAGGACGAGGAGGACTCCCCACCGCCTGAGAAGCGTCGTCGCCATTGACCGCGCTGCTGAGGCTAATGCTCCGAGAATGCGTTGCCGCATGCCGCTTCATTCTGCTGTGCACAAGGTTCTCCGCTCCCACGTTTTCGTATTCTATGCCCATCCACCGTATTCTATGCCCACCCATCGTCTTCCAGCCTAAGGTACTCTTACACTATCCTTGCAGTTCTCCCCCCGGACGTTTTTCCATCGTGCATGCGCTTCTGTACCGCGTTAGAGGCGGCATTTCCATACTATAATTAGCATGTTAATGTCTGGCTCTTGAAGGAACTGCCCGGAAATCTGCGCGCGCGCCCAGTCGCGCGCCCTCCCGCCTTGCATGACCCAAATAGGAAGTCATACGGGGAGGAGTATCGTGCCGAGCGGAGCGGCAACGCTTGCGAGCGCTGTATGCCGCCGGACAGCGCCCTCTTCTGCTTTCGGAAGGCTGCCGACAAGCCGACGGAAGGTGCTGGTAGCCGACGGGCACCGGAGGAAGCCCCGGAGAGCCGTGATGCATCACACAAATAACCGTAATATGATGTAAAATGCTCCTGGGTGATAACTGTAAGATGATACTTCAATACCACAACAGCAGCTGGTATGCGCCTCCCGGACACGCTTCAGCTTCTCCATACACTCGTACAGGACGAGCTCCCTGCTCTCCCGGGAATAACGCTTCCAGAACTCGCGCAAAGTGGTGGGAGAAGGCCGGATGGCCTCCGGCTGCTCAACAAACCACTTGTAAACGGCGCGGAAGTAGGGGTCGATGTCCTGCGCATCATACACATGGCCGGCCTGGCTGATCGCTCGGAATAACTGAGCGATGACGGACTGAACATGGGAAAGGCGGTAGACGGTTTGGCCGGAACGAAGATCAGCCACCAAGAGACCGAGGGCCTCGCTGAGGGGAATGTCCAGGAGGTCCGACATGTCGGGTCCCGTGGCGACACTCTCGGAGTCATCGGCAGGGCCAACAAAGGCGCGTATCATGCTTACGAAAAGAAAAGAGAGTAAGTACATGGCCAGAAGGGATGGCCAGACGACGTACATGTGGGGAGGAGTCCTTGGAAGTGGTAATGGCAGGAAGGGGTGCTGTTGGGGAACTATAACAATGAAAATGTCAGGATGAGAACACGCACAAGCACAACAGGGCGTACCTTGAGAAGATGAGATGAGCTTGAGAGCGCAGACCGCTGCAGAGGACAGCAAAACGAGACAGAATTTATATCCTCATGTGCTGCAGTCACCGTGGCATGGCTTCGATTTAAGGACAATATGACAAACCCCTCGCACAAGAGAGAACTCCAAATTACCAAGACCGGAAAGAAGTGCTGTCCACGAGGCGAGGCTGTAATGCTCGCAGCATCAGCCTCGTGTGCCGCAGCAAAACCTAAGAAGACAGCGATTAACCTCACTACAAGACATGAGGTGTGAATAGGGAGAAAGAGGAATACCAAACCTGGCAGAGATCACAAAAACAGCCGGACACTCTACTCGGCTGCGTTGATCCGCAGCGATATGCAGATCGGATATGGCGCAGAGGGTGACGAGTCAGCTGCAGCACGCTGTGAAACCTGGGAGCAGCTTCAACGTCTGTTGCGGACGCCATCCACGCCCTTCACGACCCTCGTCCTAGGATAACACAGCAATGCTCCCGGCTCTCCCTTCTTTGCAAAATGCGAGGGACGATGGTGAATCATCCCTAGCATTGTGGGGGTTCAGATCGGAGGTCGTACACGTTATCCTACGTGTTCGGAAGGCAATCCAGGCCCTCCCCAACAGCCCGGACGCATTGACCATCCGGAGATGGAACTATTGCCTGGCTCGTGAAATTGTACGTCTATTGACACTGAATCGTCGCAGACTCCGCAGACTAATCTAGAACGCACGGACAACTAATCAGTGGTTAGCGATACACGCCACTGGAGCTGCTACCACCATAGCGGTCCAGCCTCCTTTCAGCTGGAATGTTGAAGGCGGCGTTGAATCTTGCCTCCCGCTGTCCATTTTACTGTACACAGTGAGATGGAATGGACGCAAAATAGACTTCTCCATGGAGCGCTTAGATAGGGAGGCCTTCTTGACAGCTACGGAGAACCTGGACAACAACCTCCCTCCTATGGCGAACCACGGGGGATATATCCAGTGGTGGGAAGTAAACACCAACCCATCATCACAGACCCGACGCATGCCAAAGTGGTGGGATGATCCGCCGAAAGAAGCAGTACGTGCTGTCATACGCTTGAGTTGTTCGAGGCTGATTTACGATGGTAGGCGCCCCCGATGGCTTACTTCTCAGAAGACTGGGAGGAGTGGAGGGAGACGACGCAGATGCAGATGAACGATATCGCGAAACAGCTGGCATCAAAGCGTGTCGAGCTCAACGAGGTGAATGCCGAGCTGGTGGGTGAGGTGGCTGAGGGGGAAACACCGGAATGCAGCGGTGCCTACGACTGAGACACTAAAGCAGTATCATTGTGTATACATAAATGATTGAGTCCAGGAGTGCATACAGGAAATTTCGTTTCTTGACAATGTATACGATGGATCAGAGTGAATGTCGGGAAACATTTGTTTGCAATGATGGTATATAGACAACCACATACGGACCACAAAGAGTAGGCGGCACAGTACCCTGGCCGGGTGGTGCGAGTCAGCTACAACCATATCGTGGCCGGGTGGTGGCAGTCCGAGGGTGGCTGCTATCTGGTCCGGAAGCATACGGACGGCCGCCGCACGAGGGGTGTATTTGGACCGCACACTGGCCGGACAGCAGGACCAGGCCAGAGGGTATCGCGGCCGGGTGGTGCGAGTCAGCTGGAGATGCGCCCGGCCGGATCGCACCCCAGAGAGCGCACCGGCTGGTGGCTCGAGACGGCGGAAATGGTCTGTAAACAGTCCGAGGGTGGCTGCTAAGAGCACTTCACTGTCGTCGGAGCGGTGCCCCGGCCGAGTGCAATGTTCATCACATGGTTGCGTGCCGCCATTGCGGGAGCCTGACCGGATGGCACCACAGCACATTATGTTCAGCCCGGCCGCCCCCGGCTGACCGGCAACAGCATCAATTTACACCCTCCGGGTGCCTGCTACATCTGTGGATTTTAATGGAACACACTCACAGGGGAGCGACTCGGACGCATGTTCTTGCGAAGACTTCATACATTCCACAGTGAGTTTTGTAGGGGATTCAAGGTAGCCCCATTCCTGGGGTAAGGCACATGCTATGTGAGCTCAGCAGCAGACGAAAGGAGGTGGACACCGAAGGTTGAGGTCTCGCACGGAACCAGACCGAGCATCTCCCAAGTCCAAAGATCTCGCTTCCAGGCAGACGCCCAAGGACGTCTGGCGTCAAAATGCAACTCCGACCTCTGGACCTGGCCTCTACCTCTCGCTCCCAGATATATTCGTATATATCTCAGATTTAGGGTAATTTCTGGACATTCTTGTTTCGCATAATAAAAGTACTGGTTACCGGACGGTCGGGCCCTTTTCGTGAGTGGACACCCCTTTTTCTCATGGCTGACTGTTTTTCGCTGGAAAACTCAATTCCAGGTACGTCCTTCGCCATTCATACGATATTAGGAAATCTAGCTGGACTCGTGGTAGTCCCCAGAGTCCAAATTTGGAACATACGCCCGCACTACGGAGTTGCGAGAGCATCCCTGAGTATTGGCAACACCGTGGTTGAAGGCAAGGAAGATTTCATCTTGCAGTAGGTGCATGTCCTGATTGGGTATCTTGATACTGAACATAGCTCAGGTTTCCGGGTGCAGCGATCACCGGAGCACCCACCATGGCAGACAGAACGAGAGCCTGCAAGGGGGCGATGGTCTCGCATCCTGCATTCCCAACGTGACAAGACAGGCTGACCGCTGACGAATTCAGTATATAATTCAGTGCATGGTGCTGACCAGTGACTTATAGACAGGCTACAATTCCAATGCAGAACATCTCCTCATGTCCCTCTACCAGTATCTACGATCGCCACCCACACCTACGCCGACACCTACACGTCTCTATCCCGGGGTACATTCGGCCATTTAATTCTTGCAAAGAGGCGCTGACAATTTCCGTAGATGGACGAAGTGGTGCCGAGGCGCTGGGTGCGCGTCTGCGTATTTCCTCGCAACACCTACGCTCGACTGCGCTATGTGCCGTTGCGTGCTCAGAGTCTTGAACAGACTCGGGAGGATGCACTCACGCAGTCCCTCTGGAGTTGCCGGACCTCGTTTCACAGATACGAGGTGGTGAGGGTCAGGTACAGCTGGGAACAGAGTTGGGACTACTACGAGATCAAGTTCGCCATTCCCATCATCCCCGGTTTCGGACGCAGCAACGTCGCTCTTCTTCGGCTTCAAGAGTGCCCCGACTTTGTGGGGGAAATAGTTGTGGTGCGACGCACAGGGCATCGGCTCAGTTTGGTCGCGGACATATGGATCGAGGATCGCAGGAAGGTGGAAATAGCTGTCACTTCGTAAGCTATCATCGGTTTCTCGGCCTGTTTGCACTAAGGCTGAACGTAGGTCAACCTATGGTTGATTGGGATCTGTACCTGCAAGTTTGGCCACTTTTAAAAGCTTGATTGGGATCTGTATGAATCAAATCAACTTTTCACCTACAACCTACAAGTAGCAAACCTATAAGTTATAGGTCAAATCGTTGATTTGATTTGAATACTAAATATAGTATTTTCTCAGCTACTGTTGAAGATTTTAACCTATTATTGAGTGTTAGTAGTCTTTTTTATGCTAGAATTATGCTTATACATACAGTATTAAGCTATATAAGGACAATTTACCAACTAAAGCCTTCAATTTATACTATTTTTGGCTGTCAAAGTGTGAATCAACCTACAAGTGACCCATACCCAAACCTACAGATCCAGGTCACTTTTTCCAAGATGGCTGATTTAGATTTGTGGCGATTCATAGCATGAGTACCTATAACCTACTGATCACAACCTATAGGTAAATATCTAGGTTCAAGCCAGGTTGAACTGCGTGAAACCTGAACCTATGTTCAGCCTTAGTTTGCGCCCCTAACGTTCACTGCAGGGCCGTCCGGTCAACAATGGACATGGATGCGACGTACCGAGGCAATATCATTGTGCAGTACATGATATCATTTGAGGCATTAGATCACCTGTAGTTGTGTTCACTAGCAGGCATAGCGTTACCTTTAAATTGTCTAGCACACACGTCCTTCACTTGACCTCTTCGCTGCGGAGCCTGGAAGTAGACTGCACGATTACACTGTTGGCGCAACATCTTTTTCCCGAGTAACTACATATTAACAATGATTATTATCATCGTGAACGCGCCCCCACTGCCATCTGCCACTACGGAGGGTGCGCCCGGGTCCTGACGCAGGACTAGCACAACTAAGACCATTACTCTTGCCTCTGGCGTCCTTTTTGCCATTTCTCTGATGATTGCCGTCGTGATGTGGGAAGTTCATTCTTGATGGGATGGGGAACCAGCAGAACTTCTGCAGATTGAGGTCCACGGCAAGTGACGAACACTCACCAAGAAAACGACGATGTTAGCTACTTACAGAGATGACACAGTGTCAACAGGGGGACACTGGACGACATTATTTGCGAGATGGTGCTGTCACTCGGCACGAACGTCAGGCCAGTTGCGACAAGCGAGGTCGCTCGCCCTGATCGTTCGCGCAATATGCTTGGTGGGTTTGACCTAAATAGGCCTAGACATTTCTTTGGATGTCTGTCTGTACAACAAGCCTGTATCAACATCTAGTACCGACGCTACGGCTAGGTCGAGACATGAGCCTGCTCTAACACCAGGAGGTACGCACTGGAAACTCGTCCACGAGTATACGCTCGACCTCTTAGCATGCGTTATTGACCTGCGCGGCGCTCATTGGGGAGGCGTCAAAGGGCGGGGGTGCGTGGTAGGGCCCCAGATCGTGAGAGGAAGTGGTCGTCATAACCAATGGTGACCAGAGCAATAACAACTTGTATGGTTGCACCCGTGTGTCCCTAAGCGGCCTGTGCCGACCCATGGAGATGAGAAGAAAGACACTGCCCGTACCGCCGCCTCCCAGGAGGCGGAGAGTAACTCAGTCATGCATAGCGACCCCTAGTGACCATCGCGACTACTAGGAACTGAGGGATACTATGAGCCAGTTGTTGCAAGCGATATGGGGAGAGGATACACGTACTTGATGCTGACGGAAGACGAGGTGCGTGGGGAGGCGGCCTCGTTTAAACGGCGTCTGAGAGTAGATATCACGGTTTATGAGCGCAGAAAGCATGTCCTGCGCGACCTCAGAAAGAAGCCATCGAAGGGGAATTACGGACCTTGCATGGTGCCCGTCGCCACGCGATGATAACTTCTCGCCACTCCCAGTACTCCGGCTGAGCCCATCGTAGGTGCCAATGATCAGTATCTTCTCACATCCGGAAGGTTGGACAATTGCGCACCTACATCAACCGTTATCTCCCCGCCCGAATAACTCGTCGCCCGCACACAGCAACCAAAGACATCTGCCCACGGTGGCATAAGGCGACGTCTCCAACGGATGGCAATGTTGGTCACTCACAAATAGATCCCCGAATTCATACCGCTACAGTGAGTGAGCGACAGGGTGGACGATGACCGGACAGAAGATTGTCGCGAGAAGCTGAGTGCAGACATGAGAGAAACTAGCAGCAGTCTTGAGTTGAGGGTGTGGAGCAGTCAGCACGGTGCTACTCCGCACTCAAGCGCCGAAGTTTGCAGGTTGGACCGGAGTTGACCGGTGGCAGAGTCGGCCCGGCACCGCGCAGCCAGGAAGACGCATCGCGTGGACGCTTGCTGGTATGTTCGCTGAGATCTTCGAACTCACCCATCACGGGACACTCATATATCTGTACAACTTGGATGATCGATCGCGATACATGGTACGTACTCAGCCACTACCCAAACAATACGTGCTGATGCAAGCGAGCGGCGCCAGGTCTGGCGCACTCAGTAGTCCGGGTCTTCCCCAGGAGTATTCCTCCCCCCACCAGGGGATCCCAAACAGCCACCAAAGTCGCGCCTCGTCTCCCACATCCGCGTCGTGCGTTCAGCGAGGCCATCTATTCTAGCCAGTTCGTCTCGCAACTCCTGCAACAGACGACCACAAATCTTCGAAGAGGAGAATCCGCGAAGTATCAAGAGCCCTTTCAGGGTCTTCACCCTCGAGAGCATGACATACACTCCTTGGAGGCTCATGGCACTATCTAAGTCCATGATCGCATGCGTGAGTGACTTTCCTTGGCTCTTGTAGTCAGTATAAGCATATGCAGGGAGGAGTGGTAGCTGTGTGCGCGAAATGGCCCATTTCACCGATTTCCCATTTATGCTGATCTGCACTTTGAAACTGACTGTCTCTGGAAATATAGGAACGACATCTTCTTCAAGGTTTTGGCACACTTTTCCCGCACCAGGGACCCGAATGTACGCCACAGAAGCATATTTTTTCCCCTCAACGACCTCGTACACTACGTTGACCACAGTCCCTTCAGTGCCGTTCACAAGGCGATTTCCAAATGCAATGTTTTCTCGGAGCATGATTCTCATCCCCAAGAACATTGGAAGCATTCCAAGCGTGTCCTGCGTCGTCTTCGTTGGTAACTTCCACAGAGCCTTCTGAAAGTCACCTGACACTGGAGCTCGGCGGTATTTATCCTTTGCATAAAATGTTTCCACCGTCTGACCTGCCTCCTTGCCTTTTTGATAGATTATCCTTGCATTCAGGGCATCTCTCAACGATTTGGTGCCTACAATGACTGGTGCGTCGCGAAATTGCTTCAAGGAGCCGGGATCATCGGCCGCAACTTGGGCTAACATCCGCCGGTGCAGAATATCCACGTCGCTTGCATCCCCAGTCGCTGCATCTGGATATGCAAGACCCAATCCAAGTCGTATGCGCCCGAGCAGCTCAGCATACGCTGGATCAGACGACTGCCGTTGATTCTTGGTAAGTTTCACCACAGTCTCTACTTGTCGCCACAAGTACACTCCTGTCAGGTTGTCGACTCCCGTGTGCTCCCGAAGTGTCTGCAAGCCTGGATGGTTGATAGACTGATGGTCAAACAGGGGCTTCGCTAACACAGGTTTTAACTGGCCAAAATCTCCCGTGAAGATGATATTGACCCCTCCAAACGGTCTGAAAGCTGCAATGCCGCCCTCCGCTTTCGCCTGCTGTAGTCGATGGCAAATGTCTGCGAGGAAGGATGCTCTGATCATGGAGACTTCGTCGATCACTAGGTAACGTACATTACACCACAACTTGATCAGCTCATTGAGAGCTTCCCCCTTCAGCTTCGCTGGCATCATCAACAGCGAGTGTATTGTGTACCCATCGATGTTCAATGCCGCTGCACCTGTAGGAGCAGCCACGAGCATCTCGCCTCCGTGACCTGCCAGGCTGAACAACCGGAGCATAGACTTGATAACGTGGGTTTTCCCAGTCCCTCCGACTCCCGCGATATACATTAAGAGTTGGTCGTGGCGTTGTGGGTCCTTCATATGGTCTGCGACAATGCGGAAAGCTCATTCCTGCTCAGGATTCGGGCCTAACGCCATTTCCTCAACAACCTTATTGATGAGGCTGCTGATGTAGACGTCTGTATGGTCGTTATCATGAGTGCTGTCCTTGTTCCCTTGCTGCATGCCTCTTAAAGTCTCAATTGTGAGTTCTTCCAGCTGCTCACGATGCCATCTCCTCTTCCGCGGGCGCTCATCACCAGTCTCATCGGCACTTTTGGGACGCCGCTGCCTTTTCAGCAATCGCATAGTTGCCCGCTGATGCAACAAAGTAGGTTTGTCATCTTCTTCGATAGGTCGCATCTCAACGTCACTATGCAGCGCATCGCGGCCAGTTCCAGCGCCACTATAGCATAAATCCAGTATTTGCCTAGTCTTATCACTAATCGTGTTCTTCAAGGCTTCTTCCGAAGGCACGGAATTGTTCATATCCTCATATAAATCGAATGCATCACTTTGTTCGAAAAGGTCGAAGTCCTCCTCGCCACCGTCGATCTCTCCCGTGTGTTCGTACCCACTTGGCGGCAATCCTCCCTGCATCACTGCTAGAGCTTGCGAGCGACGCATTTCACGGTGGGCATCACGAGCATCCCGGCATTCTGATAGTACGTTCATGTTTTTAATAATCTCCATATGCCTAGGTGAAATCTGTCCGCGCAAACGTTCAAAAGCTTCCGTCCATGTTTCGCTCGTCATGCGAACATCTGATGGCTTCCTCCAAGGCACGAACAAGATTATCATCATTCTCGCCCACAGCTCTCTCTCCTCGGGAGTTCCCTCTGAACGTGGCACTTTCGCTCCAATAATGACAAGTACAGTCCGTGTCGACCGCTTCCTCAGAAAATGGGTAGCGAATTGTGTGTGGTTACGCGAGGAGAAACGACCACGAGGCTCTGCTTGCCGTCCTCCGCTTCGACGTGGTGCTTCATTTGCGACTCCGACTGCACTGTCGCTGCCACCCTCTAGGTCAGCCATAGCCTGGTCACCCTTTCCTCCCCGTGAAAGATACTTCAGACTTGTTTTCTCAACCATGCTAGTGAACTCGTACAAAGGCAATCTTTCGAATTCGGGATCTGTGCTTCGGTAAATGTAGTCCTGTTGCTGATTGCTTGCTAATATAGAACCCGGCTGCAGAGTCAGTACAAAGCAGTCGTCATCAGGCCCCAGTCATGGCTGGAGAGCATCATCACCATTGGTGGTCTGATCGCTATCCTCAACCTCCTCTTCGTCTGTCTCCTCCCCTTCAGGGTCGTCATTTGGTATGTCAACAGCTATATCTTCTCTTGTATCTGATATCTGCTCCTTGAAATGTTTCCTGAACATCCTGTCAAACGAAACCCAGTGTAGTATTTTAAACGTGTGGCTAGTGTAAGTGTCTCCTCCACCAATGAGGTAACTCATCACTTGCTGATGAGAGATCTCCTGCTGCAATATCATCCGGTTCACGGTCAGGATCAACGCGCCTCGCGAGGCCATCTCTTCAATAACGCCAGGAAACTTCTCCTTGGTGCGCTGAATCGCATAGGAAAGTACAGCCAACCCTACATGTGCGGGTAAGAACGCCTTCGTAATGTAGTCGGTGATGTAGTACACTAGCGCCTTTGCGGCCTGCCCGGACCCGATATGCTTGATGTCCATGTTACACTTCATCAAGAACACCACGACATCATTAAAGTTGGCGATACGCAGATGCATTCTCCGAAGCAACAATGAGCCAGTCTCGGGATCAATTTCCGTCACTGCGCGTGTACTGCCGTCTATTCGCATGCGACATAGTGCGTCTCGCAAAGCCGGGTTGTCAGGTACCTTTCCTTTCGGTGCGTACTTGAAGCATGTGCTGTTATGCTCATGCCAGTTAAACTCTTTCACAATGTCAGTAACAAATGTTCGAAACGCTGCCTCAAACTCCTCACGGCACTCAAATGCGTGTAATGATGGCGCTGGAACAGCACCTGGATGCGGGTTTCCTGAATGTTCACTGCGTCTAGGTCTCGGGAGTGGGGTCCCTGCTGGTTCAGTTACAACAGTATCTGTGCCAGGAAGCTCACACTTGACCACGGACTCGACCCATTGGAAAAGCTGAGTTTTGTATGAATCTGATGCGGCAATGTTATCCCGGAGCTGCTGTGGCGATGGGTGACCCTCCAGCCAAATCAACATATGGCAATGCAAGGTGCCGCGGCCTTGCGCTTCCACGGTGCTGTAGTATCCTTTACACTTTCCGAAGAGTCCTCTTTTCCCACGTTTATAGCGCAGAATAATGTTTATAAAGTTGGTAATCATTTTGTCAAAGAACTTTGCGCATGCTGCAGGGTTCCGAGCTGCGAGCAGGCTCCTCTTCCATCGCGACAAGTCTTCACCCCTCATATGATCCTCGACATGTATATCATGGCCTGCATACAACCGTACCAATGGATGGTCGCGGTCAGATGGATTCAGTGTGATGAATAGTGTAGGAGTCCCTTCGGAAGTGATTAATGCTCGTATCTGATTCCTCAGAGATAACTTGTATCCATTTGACCCAGGCAAATCGTGTGAAACAGTAGTTACTTCCTGCAGGAGCTTTGCCACTTGAATCTCCACAGGATCTTTAGGTTTGTAGTGGGGATTCTGTTTGTACTTAGCGGTCATCGTCTCGAGGATTTTGGGGTCAATCGCCATCAGTTGAGAAACCACTCTCTCGCGCTGCGATGCCTTCACTCGGAATCGAACTGAGTCAAAGACGGCTTTTTTCTGACGGATATTGTAGTAAACAAAAGCAAATTCGGGGTCATTTCTAAAAGGTGATCCGTCGACTGAAAATAGGTACTTCAGTTGGTCATCGAGACTCAGAGGGTGCTTTCTTCGTGGCTCGAAGAATCCGCCGATGCCCCATGGATCCAAATGTGGACACAACCACGCGAGTAACGATGGATTTTCGAAGTCCGGGATCAGCCTGCTAGCAGCTTGAGATTTGATGAACCTTCCGCCAGCTAAGCAGTGTTCTAGTGCTCTTCTAGCCATGTCAGGGAAATCTTTCGGGGCATTGTCGCCATCAATATACCCAACGTTCTCGATTAGCATGTCTTCATCGCTACGATCTGGGCGGCCAACAGGATCTGGTACATATCCATCTGTCGCTCCCTCGACTGCGGCATTCACGGATATGTAGCCCACTTCCATGCCACAGAGAACCCCCTCCTCTACTCCTCCAGTGCCCTCGCCAAATAGTGCATCAAGGTTGGCTTGGCTAAAACCCCCAAATATGGACGGGTCGTCAATGTCGTAATGCTTATTGTGCGCCACCAAGAAATTAATCATCGTTTTCACTACGGATTTCCGAACCAGAACAGGGCGCAACCTTTCGATCGTCTTCAAGCTTGGTTTAGTGCGCCCAACAAACACAGCACATACTGTATCTCGAATGGCATCAATCGAGGGCAGAAGGACGTTGTTCAGGTGCGTGGAATCCTGAGGATGTATGGCAACGTTACCCTTGACAAATTGCTGATCCCCGACCGTGGATGCCCCAGCTTCGTGATCATCTAACTCGCTGAACTTGTAGGAGATCTTGCTTCCCCATGCCCTCGAAACTAACATCCGTTCTACCTGGTTTGACTGGTCGAAAGCCAGCCTTTCAGCTTCACTCAACCTCTCGCGCGCGTAGTATAACCAGTTTGCTAATGCAAATCGCGGCATCTTACCATGTTTAAGGTCATTGTGACACTCTCGGCACGCCATGAAGGGGCCTCTTGTAGCCAGCCTCGTCATTCCTTTCGGCTCCAGTATCGCCTGATCGTACTCGCGGCGGTTGTACGTCGTAGGCAAGACGGCCTGTAGAAGCCCCTCGTTCGTTAACAGGGTCATGTCGATTTCATCTGGGTGAATAGTCTGAATAGTGAGTGGTGGCGAGCCTCTGCCGCAGACCGCACATATCTCCTCTGTGAGGGCCTCGGTAGACATGGCCTCTTCCCACTCTGCTATGATTTTCCAGTGTAATTCTGAATCAGCGACCTGCAAGTAGTCCACATTTTCTTCTTCAGCGCCTTCTGGTACGGCATTTACAGTCGCATCCGCCTGCGCTGTTCTGTCGATGGTATCGGTTGGTTCCGAAGCCAAAGTGCTTGCTGCTGGTACATGCAGCTCCTGTCCGACGCCCGAGTCCATGGATCCACCCTGTGGCGCAGCACCGCTCGTTCTATTCGCAGACTGGGTGCCTTTCCGAGGTGCACTTAACATCTCAAATATATAGCCGTACTGGAGACAGACTCTGCCACAGCTGTGCAGCCTCAAACCTTCCATGAGCTGTTCCCTAGAGGAGCGAGTTGTGAACTCAACCTTGTGGAGGTGAGCCAAGGTTCTCAGTTGACCTGTTCGCCAATACCCGTACAAATCAATCACCACCTTCACATCGCGGACAACCATGACACACCCAGCCTTTGCACGCTCAGTCCTTATGTAGGACGGATCACTTGCAAGTGCGAACTGAAATAGGACGTCAAGATGTCGTCTACTAACTTTGCGGGTCACGGAACAGAGCCGACCACCTTGAGAAGCAAGATATGTTGCATCAACCGCTAGATCTACGAACAGTGCGCGTGTGAGATTGGTGTCCAATTGCGACAACCACACACGCACAGCGGTACACAGCAAGACATGGCCATAGATCGCCAGCACAGAGACCATCTCACCCACGATCGCGAGGCATGACCACATATATCGACAATCGATGACGACAACACAATTCAGGAACGACGATGTAGCAAACAGTAAGACAGACAATTCAACGATGTGACAGATATTTCAAGGATATGCGCGATGATGTGACCGTGATGACGCCCATCGGCCAAAGCATGCAACCTGATCAGCGCGAAGTCGTTCTGAAGATGGTGGTGCACTCACCAAGTGATGACGACCCCCCTGACTCGGTGTTGGAGGGAGACACAGCGGAAGGCCGATCACTTCGCCACGATGTACCATTCGGCAGGTGATGACCGGATCCAGCCACCGAGGCTCCTTCGGAGTGAGCCCCTGCTCACCGACGATGAGCGGCCGGAGCAACGGGATGGGAAGTGACGTGCTCACCGAACATGTGGATGGCACCCTGCTCGCTATCACGAGGCAAGGCAGCGCCGTCTGCAGTGAGTCCTACGAGGAGGAATGAGTTACGACAAGCTTCTAGACAGCGGAGGACAGATATACGTACCATTGACACCCGGGGTCGGTACCACACATGGAGCTGCTGGGGAGGAAGGGTGCGATATAGCGCACGAGGATGCAGAGCCAGCACAAATGTGAGCTCACCAGACGTGCACATCTGTGGAGGCGCGCTTTGGATGGTTGACGACGACGTAGTAGATGGGAGCTCTAGCTGCATCGCAAGGTGGGGAGGGGAGAGAGAGGAGGAAAATCGGGACTCGAATTGGGCGTTTCACTCCTTATATCTATCGTCGTGGAGAGTATGACAAAGCACGCGCTCCTTGACAACCAGGCACGAGCCTGTGTCCGATGTAACTCCGGGACCTCCCGGAGGGGTGGGTGACTGTCACAAGTGATTTTCGCGTGGGAGTGACATTACCGTCACTTACGGCATGATTCTTACCCCCTAAACCTTGGTCTACTTCGTAGCCCAGGAATAAGCGAAACATATTTTTAAAGGCCTTTCGACGTGTGATATGTGGCTAGAAGATCATGTATGAAGTTTGAAATGGCGTAGGCACCTGGGGGAGAGCAAGTACAGTCAACTCAGCAAAGAGGTGGATTGGGCGTGGACCGCGTCGGTCCGTAGTGATGGGTCACGGTATCATTAGTGTCACAGATCAGTCACGTAAGCGCCCTCTCGGAAGATCCGAGGCAGAAACCAGTTTCCACCGGTTTCCGGCTCAGAACCTGGTATCCGAACTGACCCTTAGTTAGCGGCAATGAGTCACGATGCCGCGTTGGCCTGTGTTCCACCATCATCTCCCTCTTTTATCCTTGCTCATAGATGTGTGGGAGGTCTCGGATATCCATGGACGTCGTCTCAAACACTTGCAAGCAGTTCCGTGACCCTACCTTTGCGACGCAGGGTTCAATTCAATTTCGCGGAAACTTGCAGTCTGACTCCCGAGGGCCGACAGCACTCGGCGTCGCGATAACTACAGTAAGTACGCATTGGAGACCCATGCGAGGATGTGAGGTTAGTACGAGAGGTGATAGACTATCTGCAGCAGAGCTGTGTGATCTTATGCTCACTTCATCCTCTGTAGTGGCTTCTAAATTTCTGGAGTTCGGCAACCGTACCATCAATCTTCAGAACGTAATCTACCGCATATTTCGCCTGCGAACAGGTATCTGTATCCATACGATCGAAGTATAGCTGGCACATGGAGGGACATTCGACGTGCGCCCATAATGTGAACGCTGAGATCTGAAAGCTTTTTCATACGCGTCGCCGGCCCTTCAGCAGGTCTGCACACTTCTCCGCCACCATGACCACCGGTGCCATAGTGTGCGAGCCGATGATTTCTGGGAAAATCGAGGCATCACACACGCGCAGACCCTGGACGCCGTGAACCCTCAGCCGTGTATCCACGACGCTGGGCCGCTCCCCATAGACCCCCGCACCCATCCGGCACGTCGATGTGTAGTGGTAGCACGTCCGCAGCCCCCCGCGGATAAACTTGTTCAAATCCTCATCACTCTTGCCCGTTGGCACCGCAAGGCCCCTGATGGGGTAGCCCTGCTTCCGGACCTCCTCGACAACGCGGAGGACGAACCGCACACCCTTGCGGAGCGGGATGTAGTCATCGGGGTTCGTCAGGTATCCGAGGTCCACATTCGGCATGGCGCGGGGGTTGCTCGTCGCGAGGCGGACAGCGCCTTCAGATTTGGGCCGAATGAGGCTGACCATGAGGGAGTACACCCCAACTCCATCTGGGGTGTTGCATTCGGAGGAGTTGTGGGGGATGTGCATGAGCTCTATGTCGGGGGCGTTCTCTGGGACAGACGCGTCAAGGTCGCGAGGGTTGGCGACGGACAGTACGCCGTCGTCGTCGAGCAGCCGGGAGGGGAAGAAGGTCGAGCAGCTTTGGAGAGGCGCACTGAGGAGGCCGCCGCCAGTGATGAGGTACTTGACGAGTTCGATGATCTGTTTGGTTGCGCCGCTCTCGATGTGGTGCATGGTGTCGGCGAGTGGTACTTCGAACATGACGGGGACGCCCAGATGATCACGCTAGGTAGTACGTCAGAAAAGAACGAAGCATCTTCCAGCAACGTGCGCACCAGGTGAGCCCCTACGGCTGGCATGTCTCTGACCACAGGAATCCGGTGCTCGATGAGGTGCTCCTTCGGCCCAATACCGCTGCGGTGCAGATGAATTGCATTCTAAATAAAATAAAGGAGGAGTCGCGGTACGGACCTCAACATGAGAATCTGGGGTGACCCGAGTGCACCTGCGCAAAGGACGATCTCTCGTCCCGCTTTCGCGTAGTACCGATCTGGTGCGCTCCTCATCGTCCTTCCTTCAAAGTGCACGCCTATCGCACGGAGATTTTGATCCCCTCCCGCAAATTCTATCCGTGTTGCAATCGTGTTGGGGACAATCTTAAGTTGGGCCTTGCGCTTCTGCGTAAGCTGTGGAGGGAGGAACGCTCTGAAAGTCGAATGACGAAAGTTCTTGGAATCCATAGTGCATTCGAGTACTCCAGTGCAAGCCGCGGGGGCATCGGGCGAATTGAAGTCGGGAACATGTGGAATCCCGAGCTTCTGTAGAGCAGCGTCTACGCTGTTCGTAACATGAGCACAATTGTCAGCCCCGTTTAGATCAGACGATGGCGTATACGCACAGAGCATTTGTCCTGAACGGATCGGGATTCGTCCTGTTCTCCCAAGGACCTACACACGACTTAACACTGACATGGAATGGTTCAGAAACGCGACAAGGTACCTTTGCTGCCCCGGAATTTTGATCCTGGATGTGTGCGGCACTTCTCAGACTTCATGAAGTACGGCTCCAAGTCGTCGTATCCCCATCCATCATTACCAAGGGCTTTCCACTGGTTATAGTCTCCCGGGGTACCTGAGACGTTGTCCAGACCGTGGAATGCACGCCACTTCCATAAAGGACTCACCCCGAGTGTACAGCATAGCGTTGATACGAGAACTTCCACCAAGACCCTCGCCACGGACGACCTCAACGTATCTGTCACCCGCGGCCTCGAGCGGAAGAGACCACCACCGGTGAGCCAGTGTCTCCTTGTCGAAGGGGTTTGCGGAGATGAGCGGGACCCGAGAACCCCACGTGTCCGCCACCGGGCCACGCTCGATGAGGAGCACAGTCACTGATGGGTCCTCGGTCAGCCGCGACGCCAACGTGCATCCTGCCGTACCACCTGTGAAACCGTTAGGATCGGGAGCAGAATAATGGTTAATGGTGCTGGTGCTTACCGCCGACGATGATATAATCATACGTGTACGTCTCCGGGGCCAGGTTGGGAGAGACGGGAACACGGGCACCGACGTCCTTCGGGGACAACTCCGGGACGCGAGTCATGGCGAAGCGCGATGTTCTAACAGCCTCAAGAACAGTAGGATGGCAGCGCAACGGGGGGAGACGGAGACGAGGTGGCCCAAAGAGCTGTGTATGTACGAAGTTTTTAGAGAATCAGACTGTTGACCACAGAGAAGGAGAACGTTCTAGTGACCTTCTGCCAGTACGAAGCGGCATGGAGTGGGCGCCGCCGTCAGAGTCCTACTGATATCCCACCTGGTCTGCGACCCTATCGTCCAAATACCACCCGGTACTATACCGCAGATAAGGCATCACATTCCGCCGCCCATAACCCATGGGCTCCATGAGCCACCAGGAGAACCTCGCGCTCGTCGGCACGCTCTCGTTTGGCGGCATGGGCGCCGCCGGATGGTTGACTGCGCGAGTGAACCGCGCCGACGCACAGATGTGATTCATACGTATACCCCGGAGCTGGGGCAGGAGAGCAAAGAGGGTGTTCGAGTGTACAACGCCTGGGATCAGTACGCTAGTCCGTTCTGATCATGAGGAATTACCTGGGCGGAGCGCCGTATCAGATTGGTGGAACCGCACCTCGTGTCGATGAAGGGGTCCTCGGCGACGTCGTACATGATGACCACGGTGATGTGCATCTCCCTGAACTGCCCATGCTTCGACGTCTCAGCAAATGAAGTATTCAATCTCGGTTACGGACGCGCGCAGGTCCCCACAACCTTCCCCATCTCCGCTTCGTTCCTGCCATGCAGGATGATGCTGAACCCTCGCCTCAGCAGCCGCCTTGCCTATCCTGTCTGTTGTCCCGGCCAAGATGAGTTACGGGCCATTTTTATACAGGTCACATTTGACAGAACGAAGGCGGACCGGGAAAATGGTTGCATCCACTTACGCCCACCTATCTGGGTTTACGTCTGAGCAACTTCGGGTGAATCGGAAACTGATTTCTGATGCGAGCACTTACTGAAGCTGCGAGGCACGACAAAATACCCATCCTGCCACCCACACAACACCCTCTCATGTTGCCTTATCCCTCCGGGCGAGCAGGAGGCAACACAGGAAGTCATGTGCATGACGTGCACACGACCTGTTAGCTCGAATTGAGACTTTCGAGTTGGACAAGTCAGAAATATAGGTGGCCAAGACTCAAATAGGTCAACTAGAATGTTCCCGTCTAACCGCCGAAGGGAAAACCAACGCAGCCGTCGCCAAGATCTCAGGCCTACAATGATGGTGCATGCACGATACTTCTCGCTCACTAGCATGATCGTCCTCTTCACGTCTTCGACACGCTATTAGTGGGTCAAGCTTCCAACCTAAGTGAATTCCCAGTCCTCCGTGTGTAGCATGCATGACACAGAGGTTGTTGATACATTATTAGCTAGCGCTTTCAGAACCAGAATCAGATTGCGAGAGTTGCGAGCGACGCGTCGGTCGTTCCGAGACTGTCACCCAGGTTGAGACGCATTTCCTGACCTATTCCCCAAGTTCAGGAGCGGCTGAGTTGATGAAGGATATCTGCTGGGCACGGTAGTTGTCAGGAATGATCGAGAACGTCGCCTCCGACAGGTTCGAGGTTAGGTTCAGAGTGTCGAACTGAATGAGGACCTGCAGGATACGTCTGGATCTCAGCAATCACCGACCACTTTGCAGCATAACAACGTACCTCGCTGGCAGACGTGTATTGCGGCCAGGTCGTCTCTGATGACCCATCTCCAAGTTAGCAAGCTCGAAAGCGCGCTTCAGAAACCATGACGTACTGGGAAGGCCCTTCCCGTCGTTCGGCGTCCCGCTCACTGCGAACGATACCCAGTAATCCACCATGGCCAGCGCCACCACGCCGCTCTCCACATTGGCCTCCGCGATGGACGGGTCTCCGTACACGTACGGGACCTCAGAAGCATGGTGTACTGCGAGCGCAGCAAAAAACCGGGTCAATCATCACTACACTGGAAAAGGCGAGCGAGACGGATACGCACCTCCTCTAGCAGGGTCTGCCAGAGCCGCGTTCTGGTCCGTGAAGATGTACCCAAACGTCGTCACGCCCGCCCCCGCCGCAGCCTGGATCCACGCCCTCCTCGTCGCCTGGAACGACACGTCCCCCAGCATCGCCGCCGCGCGCTTGTACTCGCTGCTCAGCCCGAACGTCTCGTTCCCCGTCCCGAACGGCGACCCGAGCGCCGCATTGTCCGGGTACAGCCCCAGCAGCGTCCCGACGTCCTGCTCGAACTGCAGGCTCAGCGACGCCGCGAACGGGTTGTCCGCGACGACGACGAACTCCTCGAGCTGCGCGTCGCTCGCGATCTGCTCAGGCACGAAGTCCGTGCCCTCGTCCAGCACCGTGCCTGCTATGAACGGGATCTTCGAGAAGTTGCCCGCCGCGAGGAGCTTGGAGGGCAGGTCTGGGAGCAGGCCGTCCGGGCCGTCGATGACGGGAACGAAGAGGAAGGGCTCGGGGAACGCGGCCGCGACGGCTTCCCAGGAGGAGAGGAGGTCGGACGTGGTTGCGTTGCGCATGCACGCGAATGTCGATCCCGGCGCTGCGCTCGCGCATTCCGTCGTATTAGCCACGAACGCGTCCCATACGACGTCGCGCCGGGAGGCGGTGAACGATGGTAGAGTTCCAGAAGATCCCGACTCCATGATCTGCGGCAAACAGCGTCAGCACGTTACCCCGCGACGAGGCACGAAGATGCACGTACCGCGCCGCGAACTCCGAAGTTCTCGAGGCCAGCATTGAGGTATAGGTCGGCAATGGATATCGAACCCGCGCTCTGTCCGAAAAGTGTGATCTAGAGGGCATTCAGTCAAGACTGGCCTCCCCACAACATGCGAAGTGACCTGCTTTGGTAGGATCGCCGCCAAAAGCGCCGATATGTTTCTGTACCCAGGAAATGGCAGCCAGTTGGTCCTTAAGCCCGAGGTTCACCACCCCAAGCTGATCTGCCTCCGAGCCCTGCGGGAACCCGAACGGGCCGACGCGATAGTTGAAGCTGACGTAGACGACCGGCGTTCCCTGGATTCCTTGGTCAACCCCGATAAGAAGCACGGTTGGCGAGTGGAAACATACCCTCGCAATACTCTGGACGATGATCTCACTGGCATTGAAGACCGTCGAGACGCCCTCGAGGAAGCCGCCCCCGTATATCCACAGCATCACGGGCACAGGACCCTCTGCGGCAAGCACGAGCTCCGACGGGCGGAAGATGTTGACCGTCAAGCAGTCCTCCGAAACGCCATCCACCTAGCAGAAACAACACTCAGTATCTGCAGACTCGCCTAAAAGAACGGATCGCATACATTGAACTGCACGCAAGGTGCGCCGAACGCGCTAGCATTGAACGTCTGCACGCCGAGGCTGTCGAGCTCCACAGGCGGCGCGAAGCGCAAGTTCCCCAGAGGTGGCTCCGCGAACGGAATGCCTGCATCCGAACAAGCACGAAGCGCATGTCAGCGATCTCGTCCCCACGCCACGAAGCCGGATGTGTGCCTGAAAACTGACCTCCGAAGAACTCCACATCAATGACGTCCACGAACGTCTGCGACGTCCCGACGATGCTCGTCCCGTTGACATCGACGGTCGGCGGGGCAGCGTGTGCCAACCACGGCGCGAGCGCGATGAGCAGGGCGGTCCATCCCCAGAGGCGAGCGCAGAGCGGAGACGCTGCGAAGGACGCCATGGCGTTGGGGAAAGCATGTGGTGCAGCCCCTGTGTATATATGCGGCCCACGGGAGAGGTATACCCGCCCAGCTGGGAAACCTACATTGACAGCCGTGGTGTTTGGAATCGCGAGCATATGCTAAGCGGACCTGATAAATGGGCCATGATGCATAAGACGTGCGAGAAGCAGGAGATGAGAGATCCGTCGACACCATGCTGCAGCGCGAAACGAGACGTTGCCGGCACGCCGGCCCCGAACTTAGTCAGCTGTACTCCGTCGGCCGTCTTCGGAGTGGGGAGAGCATGCCGACGAGGGAGTGCGGGTTATGAGGGGGGCGGAGTCCACGGGCTTGGGAATACGTGGGATTTTGATCCGCGAAAAGGGGCGTTGGCTGAAAATACGAATGCATGACGACTGTCGGATGGTCAGCGACGAATGTCAGAGACTTGGAGCGAGTCCATGACGCACATGGATAGAATGTCTTTGCGATCAGGCCCACCCATATACCGGTCCGCAGCAACGCGCATCTACCGGTGCTTCTCAACATATCCGTCGCATGGATTCGGCTTGCGTGGCGATGCTAAAACCCACAGCTATTTCAGGACTTGGAGGTCGACATTGAGCAATACCGTGAGCAAGCAGGCACAAGTCATTCACCTGGGGACGCGCATGATGCCATGGGAAAGCCGGCACTCAGAATGAGCGCGTAAATGTGGCTCTACGTAACGCGTCGCCGATCACGTCGAAGCGTCAGACACGTTAAATGCGATTGATAAAGTGACTCGACTGGTACCTACTGTCGGTCTGTGTGTCTTCCTGCTCTCGCACCACCATGGACGTGCACGTCGTCTCGACCGCTGCGGTCATATGAATCAGGGGAAGCGTTTGGATCGTCGCTCGGTGTCTAACAGGGTCGCCGTCGGTCAGGTTCAGCCCTCAGTATGCTAGACAAGCCTGCAGGACAAGGCAGCTCCTACAGAGAGGGAGACTGATGGAATACAACCGATCCCATCGCCGAGTGAATGAGCGGCGGGCATTCAGTTACGAGGGCAGGTTGACAGCACCTACCAGGCCTTTCGAGCAGTGCTCTAGTAATGTGGAATCAAAAAGGTCCTTGTCCTTCGGAGCTAAGTCATAGGCGGATGGACGGGCTGGCTGTTGAGCCACCCATGACACTGAGAAGGACGAGCGTGTCAGTTCGTCGCAAGATCTCCGTGCTTGGCCTTCACACCACGAGAAGCTAAATTCCAGGCCACAAGGAGTTTGAAGAGGCATATCTTGCACCGAAGAAGAGACCCCTGCTCAGATCCTCGCGATTTGCACGCATGCCCTACCCATACCGCCCCCCCCCTCCCCCACGATCGCTGCGATAAGCAGCAAATATCCGCCCTTATGGCTCATGTAGGGCTGCTGCGACGATGGCAGAACTCCGATTGACGGTACGTTTACCAGGCCCGCAAAATTGAGCAATAGATTGGGACGCACCTTCATGATGAGGTCGAAACTCGCCTCTTCCGACGCAGGCTGATCCAAGACAGTCCATCTCCGTGCCAACGTAACCCATCCAATATGAACAGACGCTTCTCGAGGGTCTCTTGAAAGCTCTTGAAGGCGCTCACCGCGAGGTTTGCGGTAGCGGCCACGTCGCAGAGAAACACAGCGTGGTCAGACAGCTGCGTCCTACTTGGAGCACGGTTTAGAGGGACAACAGCAGACGAGTGTACAGCTCAGGAGTAGGAATTATAAGGTAAAAATCAGCGCAAAGTCGGCAGGAAGGGCATGGATCATTGTGCGATGCGGTGGGATGATGGTGGGTGGTAAGAGGAAAGAGGTCGTTAAGCGCCTTGTCTCGCCGACGTCGGTAGGCGGTTACCGGAGGGCGTAACGACATACGGTTCCAACTTCCAAGATGTACAATGAGATACACTCTTTCGATTATGACATGCTATAAGCGTAGAAGAAATTCTCAGATCGTAAACAAGACGCTATAATCCTGCTCCAGGCCGACAGGATGAGGATGGCACCCACGCGGTGACCTGGTTCAAGCCACCACCGAAGGCGCTGCCTGAGTTCATTTCCATAAACACCATTGTAGAACGTCAATGAAAATAAGAGACACTCACTGTGACATTTTAAGTGTCCCAGTCGAAGCCAAGGTCGATATCGCCGCCTCTAACTTCCTCTCCCCGATGTTTCAAGATTCGGCATTCCAATCGGGAACCTCGACGTCGAATATCTTGGGGAGGCGGCTCCAGACGCGCCGCGTTTCCCCGCGAGCACGGGCCAGAAGCCCTCCTTCGCAGGCTGAACAGTACCCTTCGCTGTTTCGGGGGCGGGCTCCCCGACGAATGACGTAGTGCCAATTGTCGAGCACCGCGGAATCGGCGACTGACCCATCCGTCATAATTTGTACGAGGAAATTGCGTAGGGGAACCGTGCAGAGATCGGGCGTCGGGCAATCGTCACTCGGCCCAGAGCCGAAGATTTTAGAAGTAAGAGTGGAAGCTTCCTTTGCGAACTCGTTGCGAGCACGGATGCAACGCTTGAGGTCGGCCGGGGAGAGGTGCTCGACGGTCCCGTCCTCCCGTTCCCAGCCATCGACGATGGTTTCTCCAAGGTTACAGCACTCGTATAGAACAATCGGTAGCAAGGAGGGTGTGTCGGTAAGTCGGGCGATATTGACGACTGCGATCGGGTCGGCGTCGCCCCAGCTTAGGAGGGGGGACCAGGAGAGATCTTCCCATTTTTTGAATCTCGTCGGCCCAAAGGTGTCGTCCAAGATGTAGAGTGCTTGGTCATACAGATCTTGGATATGATACTTGTGCGTCAGGCGAACGATCGCACAGATCTGATGGAGCGAGAATTCTAGATCACCCTCGCGCCGCTGAAGGCTGTCAGTTGCAATAGTCTAAGTATATCATCGAGTGCTATGGTAAATAATTCACTTACAGCATGCGAGAGGTAGGAAGCAATACGCGTAGGAGATGGGCGAGGTCGTGTGGCGATTCTGTGAGGCGGATAAGGGGACAGTCCTCGTAGCTCTCTTCAGCGTTTGGAGAAGAGGACGCAAACAAATCAGCGAAGACCGTCGATTGCAGGGAAAGGAGACCACGGTAGACACGGAACGCCGTATCTCCAGCTACGAGGACAATGTTCCCATCCGGAATCCAGAACTCCTTGCTCCGTTTGAAGTCGCCATGGGGCGCAGCATCGGAAGATTCAGCATCATTTGTCACGCTTCTCGCGCGCTTGAAAGGCCGTGAATCCTGAGACATCGCGCCGACGCCTAAACCAGAGAGAGGAAGAGAGAGAAAGAGAGGCCGTATTCGAGTGGCGGACGTCCAGTTTGTGGCGCGAGATGTTCGAGGAGCCCTATTCCCAGACGCCCAACGGAATGACGTGACCCGGCTTACATAATACAGCCGGCGTCACCACTGCCAGCGCAACTGGCCAACCACAACCCTCCGCAACCTCCATCAGGCAGGGGGACAGATTATATTGCGAGCTCCATGGTAAGTATCATCTATTCACTTCAGTTCGTGAATAATATTGAAGTTGTTGAGATGGTTGGCACATTCAGACTCGGACTTCAACTTGCCCGGCAGCAGCACGGTCCGCGGGATGGCATCCGAAGACTCCGCCCTCAGATTAGGCTCACTGGAGCAGTAGGAGTCAGTACGTGCTATGGGCAGCGGTCCTGATCCGCACGTACTTACTAACTTTAATATCTATGACTGCCAGGTTGTTTCCCACATAACAAGTACCGGGATTCTCTTCTGTCGTCAGCGGCGCAGCGCTGATGAACCTTGCAGATGTCTGAAGGATCCGATCGAATGGTATGTCTATGATACCTTGTTGATTTTCCTTTGTATAGCATGATAGGCATCCTGATCCATGCTCTGAAATTGTCGCCAGTCTCTCAACGTATGCGTACACTCCTGGAAAGCGCAATTTCGACATCCCCGGCAGCTCCACAATCACCCTGCTCCTATAGCTGGCTTCGGGCTGCACTCCCATCCCCATGTTCGAAAACGACGCTACGGTTAATTTGCACGCCGTGGTATCCATGTTATCCCCATCTAGTGCCACGATTGCCCTTCGAGCAGGTCCAAACGGAATTCCGAGAAGCACGGCGCGGGGACAGTAGGTCCCCGATGGCGCCCAGTACGTATCTTTCAATCGCCTCCCAACCTCCACATCTTCAACAGTACCTTATACATAAAAACATGAAGCATCACTCACGGCATTTTTCACATCTCTTCTACCCTTGTCCCCCCTCCTCAATGTCATCGTCCGATGCCTCTTCGCTGCCCACAATCGAGGTCTGTCAGCGGCGTCCTGTACCTCAAGCTCCCTGCGAAGAATACATACTGAAGCCGCGTTTAGCTCATCTGTCTCTTCGTGGAGACGTTGATCTTTGGAGCATTCGCGGTGCTGTACTCCATCGCCGTCTGGCTCCTCATCGGCGGTCGAACGGACCGCCGGAGGCCCCACTCAAGAGCATGCCTTTGGATGCTGGGCACCTCGACCACGATGTTCGTTCTTGCCTTAGCGGTAAGTGATTCTGCTTTATGTGGGGCATTCGGTCTACGCTGACGTAAAGCCACTGTAGCATGTAGTCTGCGATGTTCACCGCGCCGTAAAAGGTTTGATCGTCGGCAGCAGGACACTAGACGGAGCGGAGCAGTTCTATGGCACGCTGAGCGAGACGACGCAAGTGCTTAAGTCGATTCTCTACGTGGTTCAGACACTCGTGGGCGACGCATTCGTGGTGCACTCTGGCATCCCCGGTTTTAGACACTTTTTGTGTGCTGATATATCCCCGGGGTTGCAGATATATCGTTTACATGTCATATGGAACCGGAGTGTCTCCATCATCGTACTTCCCGCTGTCCTGTTGGCCGGAACATGCAGTAGGCCACTTCGACTTCTGGTCTAAGATGATATCTGACGCGCCGTCTTCATAGTCACCGGCCTGATCGCTTGTCAGCACATGACCCGAATCGAAGGGCTGGGCGTGATATTCGCCGAGACGCTTGCCCCCTGGATCACATCTTTCTTCGCGCTGTCCCTCACAACGAATGTTCTTGCAGCGGGTGAGCGCGCATTCGCCCAGGTTATCTTCATGAAAGCATTGACCTTCGTGCGTAACACGCTCCCAGTCCTCATCTCGGGGCGTATCATCTGGTCCAACTACAACATGCGGAAATATCGCGCCGGCTATCCCGGGGCGGTCGTCGCCAACTGGGGTGTCGTGGAGTTAGTTGTCCAGTCAGCCGCCATCTACACCTGTGTCCTCATCCTCTTACTTGGCACCTACCTCTCTGGCTCCAACGTCCAGTACATCTTTAGAGACGCCCTCCAGCCCTTGATTGTGCGTTCACTCCACATATTTCTCCTCCTCATTCGCTCATGCTCATCATCACAGGGCTTCGTTTTCACGCTGATAATCATCCGAGTTCGCCTGCGCGACGCAACGACATCATCGTCTGGGGAAATGGCTACCGCCAGAGGCGGCTCTGGCTCAGACCCCACTTCGAATCGTGGACAGGACCGCCGGCTGTACCCATTACGCCCCGTCGCCATCAACGTCTCGGTCTCGCAAACGCAGGATCGGTCGAGCTTCGAAAGATACCAGGGCAAGGATGGTCACGCTCACAACGGACTCAGCACTCTAGAGAACGGACAGGAGTTGTAGGATGCGGAATATATATTACGTTGAAGCGTCTTTATAGCCTTCCCCGGACAGGCGACCGATTCTACCCGGGCCCTGCATCGTTCACGTTGCACATCGTACCCTCCATTTCGATCCCCTGTAGCTTCACGAGCAGCCAAACGTCGTACTGGAATGCACTTGCTTTCGTCAGCACCCTCGTCGCGTCGAAAACGCTGAGCGGCCGCAGAAACGCAACTCACCTTGCACCTTGCACGTCAGTGTCCGCCATTTTCGCCAGCCTGTCCACCACCATGCACCGGATCCTGGTTCCAATTCGGAACCTCGACGTCGAATATTTCCGGAAGCCGATCCCAAATGCGCCTCCGCTCGCTGGCGTCCCTGTCAATCAGCTCGCACTGGCACGCGTAACAGTATCCAGCAGCGTCTCCGGACAGCCCATGGTCGCGGATGAAGGGAGCCCAATTTTCGAGCACGTACGGCTCGGCGACAGTGTCGAGGTCCAGGACGTCCGCAAGGGTCCTCCGAAGCGCTTCCTGGCACTTGCGGGACGACATGCAGCTGTCACTCGGCTCGGGCTCGAAGACCACCGAGACGAACGCGAAGGCTTCCTTCGCGAGCACCTCGCGTCCGCTGATGCATCGCTTCAGGTCCGCTACGGACAGGTACTCTGTCGTCCCGTCCTCCCTCTCCCAGCCGTCGAGGAGGGCCGGTCCAAGCCCGCAGCAGGCGTACAGATTGAGGGGAAGGATGGCATTCGTCTCGGTGAGTCTGGCCAGATTGGTGATCGCGATCGCCTCCTGGCCCGGGGTCGTGATTTTCACGGGAAGCACCGAAAGCCCGTGGTCGAAGAGTTTGAAACTGGACGGGGCGGTGTCTTTCAAGGCTGAAAGGGCTTGGCGGAGAAGACCCTCGATGTGGTACTTGTGCGCCAGGCGAACGATCGCTGAAATCTGGTGTACTGACATGGGTGGGTCTCCATTGCTTCGGTAGAGACTTGTGATAACGCGCAATGCGTAAGTGTGGAACGAGTCGCTCAGGAGTGAAGATTGCACATACGATGCGCCAGAAGTGGGCAGCAACGCTCGGAGAACGTGAACGAGGTCTTGCGGGGAGTCTGTGAGGCGGATCACCGGACAATCTTCGTAGCGTTCCCCCGCATTTGGAGAAGATGACGCGAACAGGTCGGCGAAGACTGTGGACTGCAAGGCGAGAAGACCGCGGTAAACACGGAACGCCGTCGCGCCAGCGATAAGGACGATGTTTCCGTCTTCAAGCCAGAATTCTTCACTCCGTTTGAGACCAGCTTCCAAGTTTTCGGAAGCGTCTTCACCAGATGATTCTGTTCTCGTACGCTTGGGAGGCCTTGGGTCTTGGGACATCGTTGGGGAACGATGATGTGTTACCGCGATCGTTTGGAGGGCAACGGCGGCAGTGAGTTCCGATGTTGTGACGCGTGACTGATAGATGACATAACCATGCCGTCACGTTCCTGGTCACAGACCGCCCCGAGGTTAGTTCCACCCCTCAGCCTCAGTCACTTCGAATGCAGCCCGGGATGATGTCGTAGATGTAAAGGAAAGCACACCGTGTCATGTAATAGCTTTAAAACACACTGAACAGATCTGACCACAGGTGTTAGTCAAACTTGTCACAGCTCCGAACTTGAAGGCTTCCGAAGGCGGCGTCCAGATAACTTCAGCAGACTGCCGTTTCCATGTTCTCTGCTGTTACCTCCATCGAAACTTACCTCGGATTGTCGAGCCAGACAAGTCCACGGAAACGCGCACGGGAATCCGAGTCCGAGAGGCCAGTGACCGCCGTTTCACTCGTCAAATTCCACGGGACAAGGAGTTTTGGTTAGACGACGGGAACATCGTTCTCATCGTCCGCGATATCGGCTTCCGCATATATCGGGGCCTCCTCGCTGCACAATCGACTGCCTTCAACGACATGTTCGGCTCGTCTAACTCGGCAGCGGACGAATACCACGAGGACCGCCCAGTCGTCCGACTGTCCGACTCGCCATAGTAGGACTTCAGGTATTTGCTCCGGGTGCTCGTTCCCTGCTCGCACAGTATGTACAAACCCTTGCATTCATATAAATTATAGTCTAATCACCTCCTAGCAGGTTCTACCGTGACAGCGAGCAACAGCCGCTCACGTTCGACGAAATCTCGGCCGTCATCCGGCTTTGGCACAAGTACCACGTCGCGGACGCGCAACAGCAAGCCCTGTCTGTCCTCAAACTATTCTTCAGCGACGATTTCATCGACATGCAGACCTTGTAGGAAGATTGTCCTTTCCTGATCAAATACTCCGCCGCGATCGCCGCAGTCGACCCAGCCCGCCTAACTGAGACGCCATCCATCCTCCCCTCGCGTTCTACAAATGCTGCGAGCTCGACTGCCGTCATGGAAGCCTGATATCTGCACGCAGACGGCCACATTGAACATCTCAGCCTCGAGGATCACAAGGTTTGCATGACGGGCCACCTTGCGCTCGTCCGCGAGGCTCGTGCACTCGTGTTTCGGATCTTCTAGGAGACCCCGACTCCGAGGTGCCTCACACGCAGGATCTGCCGGTTGGCACTGCACACCATGCTCGTTCGTGCCGCGGTGGAGGAAGCGCCGCTCGAGTCTGCCGTGTTCCGCGAGTGTATGCCCTTCATCGACCAGCTGGCCGACCGGCTCGTGCTGTGTAGGCGGTGTCGGAGGATGCTTTCGAGGCGGGAATTGGCTATGAGGAAGGAGATTAGGGCACGGTTGCTAGAAATATTTGGGCTGTACATCTCTGGATGGGGATCCGACTACGGCGAATCGACATCCGGGTCATGTTCCACCTGGTGAGGACTCGGACTCACTGCTGCTGCCAAGATTGCGACGTTCGCTAATTCTTGTGCTTGGCTGCATGGCATCTCTAGATAAGGCAACGGTGCAAAGTCACGCTTGGCGAAGGCTTTGCCGCTTAGAGATTTCTTCCTGGCTGCGGAAAGAGGCGCGTATAGTTTACGCCTTGGCAATCCGTCTCCGTCGAGGGACTGAGGGACTGTGATACAGGGTGTCCATCTCCTCCGAGTCCTTGTACTTATGTGCGACTCGTGCTGAGTTATCCAATACGATAGAAGCGGCGATCCTTGCAAATTACAATTACTTCGTCAGCTATCTAGTATGGGGATAGAAAGAGGGGACACAGGATGCGGTCCGGAGTCAACCCCGAGACGTGAATGACGACGCCGACAGTTCCGTCGAGTGATTCTTCACACATCGGTGATCAATATGGCATACAGGAGGGATATATGGAGCTGAATATGAGGCCATTTTCTCCACGTTGATTCTGGATCCTTGTGATGTTTCCTCATGACCACCATCCAGAGGTCTTACTATGACCGTGTGTGAAGTTCTGGATCGTCGACTTTTGCTTTGAAAGAAACAGTCCGTATCCCCGATGAGCCCCTCAACCATTTGGACACATTCCCCTGGCGATCTATCTCCGCATCTGAATTTTGCGGCCGGGAAGGGGTCCTTGTCATGTATTCCAGGGTCAGCAGCACCGCGTTCACGGCGTCCCCCTTCCGTCTGCAGTCCCGCTCGTACTACTGCGCCTCGCTTCGATAATCTTCCCAGGTTTACGCTGTAGAACTCTCATCCAGCCCCACTCAATCGGGTAGCAGTGAGAAGGTGCGATTCGAGAGTGCTGCGGCGTAGCCCCGGGCCATCGGAGCGAAAATGACCAAATCCAGCTTTCCTGTCAGCACAGCCACCCTCCTGTCTCGCTTTTCCTCCCACTCGGCACCACTGCCCGCAGCATCTATAAGACTCCCGCCTCGAGCTCTTTCCCCGCGATCTCTTCCATCTCGGCCGCAAATATCTCTACTCATCTCTACGCAATCATGGACGCGGGACCGAGCAAAAAGCGCGCGCGAACCACCATCGTCCAAGAAGATCTCGCTCCTGCGCCAGTCACAGGCCTCGACAAAGTCAAAGCCGCGACTCGCGACAAAGACTACTGGTTCGAGGACGGCAACTTGATCCTTGTGTCCCAAGACGTCGCATTCAGGGTCTACAAGGGCCTTCTAGCCGAACACTCCACAGTGTTCCGGAGCATGTTCCACGTGGCGCAAGGCAAGCCGGAGTCGGACGACCTGGTCGACGGCTGCCCTGTGGTTACGCTCTACGACTCGCCAGACTACCTGCGCGAGCTCTTCCAACTCATATACCCGTTAAGCACGAACCTCAAGTGAGTCGCGCGACTTGCTTCTTACGTTCTCGGTTCTGACCTTGCGTAGGTTCGGGACCGCACAGAAGGTCGACATCGCATTTATCTCCGCCATCATCCGTCTCGACCACAAATACGAGCTCAAGGGCATGTACGATCAAGCTATGAGCTACCTTACCACCTACTACACGACCAGCTTCGACGCCTGGGTCGACGGCCGGAACGCCGCCCAGTGGCAGCCGGACCCCATCCACGCGGTCAGCGCCGTCAACCTCGCCCGCCTCACCAATACTCCTTCCATCCTCCCCTTCGCCTTCTACGTCTGCGCGACGCTCGGCCCTGACCTCGCGCGCGGCTTCGTCCGCCCCGACGGCTCCGTCGAGCGGCTCACCCCAGAGGACCTGCGCATCTGCCTCGAGCTGAAGGCGCGACTCGCGTCCGAGAACGCGCACACCGCGTTCCTCCTCTTCCGGCCCGCCGCGCAGCACTGCTCGAGCGCGTCTGGGCACATGTCCTGCGCGGAGGTCTGGCGCAAGCTGCTCGAGCACGCGGGGATGTCGAAGGCGCCGCACCCCGTCGCGTGCGAGCGCGCGCTCGACTCCTGGCTCGAGAACGCGGATAGCCTGCCCGCGCCGATGCCGCTGGCGCATGGGATGTCGTTCAGCGCGTACATGGCGTCGTACTCGCCGCAGCGGATCACTATGCAAGGGGTGCAAGGGACACTTGGAGGGTGCGTGATCGGGAGCTGCGGCGGCAGATATGGCGGAGGCTGCCGGAGTTCGTGGGCTCACGATCGAGAACTGGGATACATGACTGTGCGCGCGGTCTGTGCGTCCAGATGTTACTGTAGATAGTCGTGTCATTGAATCTTGTCACGAGACAAATACATGAAAGTCGGTTGGACGGGTACTGCACGGATAGTAGCGAGTCGAGCGACGGCGAGCGTGCTGCTCAAAGAGTATGCACTGGTTAGACTGAACCCATCCTGGCGTCCAGACCACTGCTCTATATCATGAGGCATGTATGAAGTTGCTAAGAATACGTGCCTGGATCAGACCTTTTGACGTACTGTGCCATGATCGAATAAGGGAGACACATACTGTGCCATGCATTGTCGCTCAACTTTGGAGCACGGTATTCGCCTCCCTTGTGCGATACGTACAAGCCATTGTGGGACAACCCAAGCCCGTCAATGACTCTCAGCTGATCTGAGACCGACTCTGTCGGGGTCTGCACTTCGAATTGGACTCCAGTCTGCTTCATCGCGGTTCCTGAATCCCTTCAGCGCATCTTCTATTCCGCATCCTATCAGCATTTTGTGGACGCATGTGGGTAACCAGTACCTTGAACTCACGGGTGGGCGCAGTGGAAGACACATTCACGAACCCGGGGTCGAGGGTCACGACGACGAAGCCCTCGTCCTTGAGCTGGAGTGCAACTTCGTGGCGGCGATGTGGGCGGCAGCCTTTGACATCGCATATGCGCACACGTCGACTATACAGAGGGTTATGATGGTCGGGGGCGTGGCCTCCGCCCGAGCCGATTACGACGATCTTCCTGGTGCTCGACGCGCGAAGCATGGGGAGGAAAGCTGTGATGCTGTGTACCAGGCCGAGACTGTTTACTTTGTACTGCAGTGCGTACCACCGAGGGGTGAGCTTAAACCGATTGTGGCAGGCTGAAACACATGCCGCAGAAATAAAATCGTTGTCAAGGTCCTCCACGTTCGAGCTAAGAGGGTGTTTTAAAGTGAGGGAACGGTCTGGGTGGACGAGTCGCAATACGTACTAGTCAGAGAACCCTTTGAAGACGGTGCCAGGGTCCAAGTTTGCAGCGTTGTGAATCAGGTAGTCGAGCTGCGCGCTGTGGGGGCATGTAGTCAGCCGCGAAAGGAACCGGCACCCACAGCGACGCGGACGCAGGCTTGCCTCGAGCGTGCTGTAGTCGACTACGTCTCCCCGAACTATGTGTATATTCTTGAGGTTAGCAGCGGCTACCTGCAAGTGTATTGATCCTTCAGAGTTTCGGACAATGGCAAAGACGATAGCATCGGATTTACAAGCCTGTGAAACGATGAATCAATCACAAGGCATAGGATACAATAACATAGGGATGCACCAGTTGGCAGACGAACTCCAGACCGATGCCACGGGAAGCACCGACAACTGCATAGGAGGGCATACTAGCAGCAAGCGTCTCGGTGAAGTTGGTAGGCAGGAGGAGACGTCGTTAGATAAAGCAAGAAGGCGGATCGGAAGCTAGCTCTAAGGTTCGAAGGGCAAAGAGAACGAGGAAAGTGGTTCCCATGCCCCCAATGAGTGTCTAAGTTGACGACGCTTTATTAAACTTGATATTCAATACTCCCCAATATCTGCATCCACGGAGTCGGCCTCTATTTCAGAAAAACTCGCAATGATCTCCATGAGACATCTCCTGCCACATCTACATAGAAATACATTCACCAGATTGTGATTCCAAATGCATACTTTGGGTCACTCATTTAGTAGACCCATACTCGACGCCTGTGTGCGATAAGAACAGCCCATTCTGCGACGCATCAAGTCTGTCAATCAGCTTCAACTGCGCCGCAATCGATGCCTCCGGTGTCTGCGGCGTGAGTTGAACTCCAGATGCATTCTTCACCGAGGCGGCGAACGCCGCATAGCCCTCAGTCACTACGTCGCCTAAGAGGCCACGAGTCAGCATAGGGCACTCGACGTGTGTACCAAACGAACTCACGGTCAGCGCCAGCTGTGGCGGACGTGTCCACCATGCCTGGGGTGAGCGTGACGACGACGAACCCCTCGTCCTTGAGCTTGAGAGCGAATTTCGTGGTCGCAATCGTGGCGGCGGCCTTCGTCATCCCGTACGCAGCCATGTTCACCATGTTGAAGGTTTGGACGGCTTTGAGGTCACCGGCACCTGAGCCGAGCACGACGATCTTCTTCATGTCGGATGCGCGAAGGAGAGGAAGGAAGGCGGTGATGCTGTGGATCGGGCCAAGACTGTTGACCTTGAACTGTGGGATGAACGACGGCATGAGCTGTGCGCGGCAATGATCAACTGGACCACATACAGCGGTAATAAATTCTTCGTCGAGCTCCTCCATGTTCGTGCTGAAGACAGCGTGAGTACATATATGACATGGGAGGCAAGCTGCGTACTAGTCGTCGAAACCCTTGTGGACCGTCTTGGCGTTCATGTGGGCTGCGTTATGGATGAGGCAGTCCAGTTTTCCGTGGTGATCTCCGAAACCTGCTTCGCCGCTTTCTGTGGATGTCGTCCTGTGAGCCAACGATGGATGCCAAACCGCACGATAGCGACCTGACCTCGAGAGTACTATAATCGACGACATCGCCCGCGAGTATGTGAACATTCTGCAGGCTCGCGGCGACAGCTTTCAGGTGATTCGATCCTTCAGGGTTCCGGACGATGGCGAAGACCACTGCATCAGATCGGCTGGCCTAGGCACACAAGGCATGAATCAGTGGTGGATCGGGGGGGGGGGCAGTGAATCGGAGCATACCAACTGGCGAACGTACTCCAGACCAATGCCACGAGAAGCACCGATTACCGCGTACGAGGGCATGTCGAGAATAGAAGAGTTCGATAACAGAGTACAAGTAGGGAACGAGGGAGACTCACGATGGTAGCCAAGCCTCTCGCGATGCCAGCCGCCTTCTTAAATAGGCTACTGAACCAGATCCACAGCCTATCCGTGACATCGGCACTCCCTGAGAACCAAAACCAACTACGGTGGAGCGTGAGTCAGCCTCTTTACCTCCCCGCCGGTGAAGCAGGTTTCTGGAAGGAGTGTTATAGTGCGATCGGGAATTGCATTCGCGCTGGCAGACGGTTGCGGCCAGATAATGCGCTTGCCCCCGATGGCCCGTAGCTCCAATCTCAGAAAGAAACCGAACATGGAGGAGTCGCTCGAGTGGAAATAGCAGAAAACAAAACGGATGAGCTGGAAGAGAAGTTGGGGCTTGAAGTTCGAGGAACCTCGGCACGGCGGAGCCAGATGGGGTGTGCAAATATTTGTACGCTTTCCATTTTTGTCATCTGCTACTCAACGCCCAAGATAATCGTGGGCGCTAATTTGATGAAACTTGTCACAGAAAGGGAGACAAACACGCAGTATAATCCAGTCTCCGAAAAACTGCTACGTATAATGCTCGTAAAGCGTTGCCATCCGCGTTATCAAAGCGTATAGCAAACGGGTCTTACTTGAAATTAATGTTATCAGCATGCTGACACGATATGATAGATGTGGGATAGCTGGCCTGTGAGTCCGCCGTCGAGTGGGGCCAGATATTACTCACGTTTTCTAGTAAAGACACGCAGCTGATGCAAGATGAGCGAGGTAAAGTCTGATCTACGAGCATCTTTTGGAAGATGCATGACATTTCCCTCCCAGATCTAATCGCGCGGCCCACTCTACTATTTCATACATATCAAACCACTTGAAAAACTACACAATCACTAAACACCTAAACACCTGGAGCCTGGTATTCACCACCCATGTACGAGAGGTACAAGCCGTTGTGGGCCGCTTCAATCCCGTCGATGACCCCCAGCTGCGCCGCAACCGCATCCTCTGGTGTTTGAACCTTGCTCTCAATATTAGTATCAGTATCCTTCTTAAACATATTGAGGAACATTGTCTTCCGCGTTTCAACTGTACACATAGTCCCGGTGAGTGCTCCAAGTCTCACGCACACACATCAAGACTACTCACGGTCATCGGGCGGGGCTGTGGCACCCGTGTTCACCACCCCCGGGTCCAGTGTGACGACGACGAAGCCCTCGTCCTTGAGCTGCAAGGCGAACTTCGTGGTCGCGATGTGGGCGGCGGCCTTTGTCATCCCATATGCGCACATGTTGGCCACGCCAAGGCGTGTGATGGTCTTGAGGTCGCCTCCGCCAGATCCAATGACGACAATCTTCTTCGTGGGCGCTGCACGTAGAAGTGGGAGAAACGCGATGATGCTGTGGACCGGCCCGAGGCTATTGACTTTGAACTGTTAGAGCGAATCGTGAGATGAGCCTTGAATAAGGACGGAATGCAGGACGACATACTGCAGAGATGAAATCGTTGTCGAGATCGTCATGTTCTGGCTGATAAACTGGCATAAGTTGAGACACACACGTGCCGAGCGATACATACTAATCTCCGAAGCCTCTGAATAGAGTACCGGCGTCCATCTTGGCAGCGAGGTGGATCAGGCAGTCCAGCTTCCCCCCAGTAATCTCGGATACTTGCTTTGCTGCGCCCTGCAAAAACCCCACTTTGTCAGACAAGGGTAGGTGAAACATACATCGGTGATGTACACTGACCTCGAGCGTGCTGTACTCGGTGACATCCCCTGGAATTATGTGCACGTTCTTGAGACCCGCGATAGCAGCGTGCAAATGCGACGATCCTGCTGGATCCCGGACGATCGCGAAAACAACCGCTCCGGGTCGCCGGGCCTGTCGTACGAAGGCAAAAAAAGGTTATTATCAAGACGAAGAGGCTATGGAGTGGGGATATACCAGCTGACGAACATACTCAAGCCCTATGCCACGGGAGGCACCAACCACCGCGTATGAGAGCATCGTGAGCGGGACAATAGAGTGGGTCGTAAGAGAGAAGGTCGTCAGACACGGCTTATTGTAAATACGTGTCCCTGCAGCTGGTCATGCGCATGCACTGCTGTCAGGTGGTAAACCTTGACAGTGACAGAACCTTTCCCTCCGACGAGCCCGAGAGCGTGCAGTTAGGGCCTGTAGCATCGTCGCGAAATAGATCTGGGTCCCCAATTACCACGGTAGAAGAACCAGACACGCCTTCATTCACAATATAAACCCACATATGTGCCATGCCCTGGATGGGAGAAACGGAGGAGGCGGAAAAGTGGAGCACGACAGAGTCCTTACATAGACCCGCCGGGAAGCAGAGTGACAGCTGGCAGAAACCTGGCGTTCCTCAGTCCGCCGACCTCGGTGCTGAGTCAAGAGACACACTGAGAAAATGGGGTCGGAACTGAAGCTTGTAGAGAAAGGAAATGAAGTTGACTGGACGGGGACGACGCCACGCTGGGGAGAAGGCCTCCTACTTACCATTTTTGTCCGTCATACTCAACGCCCATGAATTCCATGGGCGGCTAGTCAGGCACGGACCGATGATCGTTAGTTGGGCAGCAATGACCGGCGTTCTCCACACCCTGAAGATGTGCGTGCCACAACAATTCGATTATGAAACACGCTTAACTAGGAGGGCGGTACTCTCCACTCGCGTGTGATAAAAACATCCCATTATGGGACGGTTCAAGCCCGTCAATCATCCTGAGTTGGGCTGCGACCGACGCTTGCGGGGTCTGCACCGCAACCTGGATCCCGGTGTCCTCCTCCACCAACGAAGTGAACGCCGCATAGCCCTCGGATACGGCGTCGCCTAACAGGTTGTGGGTCAGCGAGAGCATCGCACGGCGTCAAAATTGGGTGGACTTACTGTCAGTGCCAGCGGTGGCGGACGTGTCCACCATGCCTGGCGTGAGCGTAACGACGACGAACCCCTCGTCCTTGAGCTTGATGGCGAATTTCGTGGTGGCGATGACGGCGGCTGCCTTCGTCATGCCGTATGCGACCATGTTGGCCATGTTGAGTGCTTGGACGGCCTTGAGGTCGCCTGCGCCTGAGCCGATCACAACGATCTTCTTCATGTCGGTTGCGTGGAGGAGAGGGAGGAAGGCGGTGATGCTGTGGATCGGGCCAAGGCTGTTGACCTTGAACTGTGGGATGGACGTTGGTATGAGATGTGGAGACAGCGACGAGCTAGAACACATACTGCAGAAACGAACTCGCTATCGAGCTCTTCCATGTTAACGCTGAGAACAAACATGAGTTCAGGAACGACGGCGGGGAGGAGTCACGCACTAGTCGTCAAACCCTTTGTGGACAGTGTTGATGTCCATGTTCGCCGCGTTGTGGATCAAACAGTCTAGCGTCCCATTAGTTACTTCCGCGACCTGCTTCGCCGCCCGCTTTCCCAACTCAGCCATCAGCGACAAATCGATCTGACGTCCTGCGAGTGACAACTTACCTCAAGTGTACTGTAGTCTACCACATCGCCTGCGATAATATGCACGTTCTTGAGGCTTGCAGCGACAGCCTGCAAGTGCGTCGATCCTGCCGGGTTTCGGACGATTGCGAACACAGAGGTGTCCGGGCGATTGGCCTAGGAACCAAGACGTCCTAGTTCATGAGCCAGGAACCGGTGACCGCAATGTGGCGAGGACGTACCAACTGGCGGAGGTACTCGAGGCCGATGCCACGAGAAGCACCAATGACGGCATATGAGGGCATAGAGGCAGAAATAGTTGTTGATTGGCGAGGCGGGGGAGGGGAAAGGCCCTTGGGCTTGGGTCGTCTGATGAGGGTGACTCACGAGCCGGGCGAGAACGAGGGGGGGGATGAAGAACAGTAGGCAAAACGGAAAGGCGGTCTAATAAACTATCGACAGATGTCCCGGACATTGGGCGCCACAGATTGCCGATCTGGACTGCAAATCGGAACTTTGACAGGCGTTCGAGAGAAGAAGGTCGGCTTGTGATCGGGTCGTCATTTTTGTGCCCTCAGAACCTCCACGGCTCAACGAAACGCGACGAGGTGGCACACATGCAAAGTCCGCAGATAGACGTCGCCCATCCGACCCGCAAAAGCACAAGCACTGCTGGAGTGGGCAAAGCAAGCATGAAAAAGAAACTCAGAATGCAGGAAGAGGAAGTCCGTGAGCTGAGAAGCGGCCCACAGCAAAACGGGAACCCGTCGATGTCTGGCCGATGTCAACTCTTCTCATCTCTTCACCAGAGGTATATGATCGTCGGCATATGACACCGACCCCCCGAAACCTAGTCATCCGGGGCATCGCGTCGGGCCTGCGGAAGACGTCAAGAGCCCGTGAGTAAACCGGCGAAGGCGCTTCCTAGGTGGCACCGCGTAGGGCGCGGCAGCTTTGGACATGCCGTACGCGGCCATGCGATCATGCCCAAAGACGAGGTTGAACTTCGGCACTGCGGCCCCGGCTCTGAAGACGTCGATCTGACTGGTCGAGGCGACGCGAAGGAGGGGAAGGAATGTGGTGGTGGCATGGACGGGGCCGAGAGCGTTCACTTTGGACTGCGAGGGAGATGAGATTCTCTATCTGTTGAGGAAGAGGAAGGTGCGCACCACAGCCATGAACTCTGCGTCCAGCTCGTCCATGCTTTCTCTACGTATATGGTTGACCTGCCGAGTTTCTGGGTGTAGGTGAAGGATGAACGCGAGGCTTACTACTCGTAAAAACCCTTCATGATGACGTTTGCGGCGACATGGATGAGGACGTCCAGCTTCCCGCCGATGACTTCCAAGATTTCGGTTACAGCCGGCTTGGAATGCAGACGAGATATAACCTCCTCAATCGTGGACGAAAGTTTAATGCACTCACTTCGAGGGGATCGTAATTGGCAACATCGGCCGCAACGACGTGGACGTTCTGAAGACCCGGCGCGATTGCCTCGTTGAGGTAGGTCGATCCATCCGGGTCCCGTGCGACTGCGAGTACGCTGGCATCCGGTCTCGCTGCCTGCGACAAATAATGTTAGGATCGTGGGTCGTGGCAGGGAGAAGAAACTTACCTATCAACTGGCGAGCGTACTCGAGCCCAATTCCTCGGGAAGCGCCGACGAGAGCGTAGGAAGGCATGGCTGCAAGTAGGAGTAGAGGAAGGATTCTGGGGTCCTGAGGGTTCGATTACGGCCGGTTTTTATCATATCATGAGTCTGCTGAGCAGCTTGGGGTTTGAATAAGGCGACAGAAGCTTGTGTGCCAATATATTGTTCGACTGAACTCAATCTTCTATTCCGGGATTCGAATCGACTGGGTTGGACGGGTGAGACTGATAGTATAGTGCTGACCGTCAGAAGGACTTACTTGCAAGCCCAGCAAAGATAAGCCTGACCAGTACTTCTGTAATCATCGCAAGGGTATGCGCAGGCTTCAGGTCCATTGTGGAGGCTTCTGAGTGGGTCCGAGTCAGTCCGTCGTCGGATATGGCCCGTCATGGAGCGGATGCATACCTGATTGGTACCCACAAATACACTTAGAATTCGCCTACCACAGTTGTTTGCTTAAGTTAGATGGAGAACTGGTGGCAATTGGTGGAGGATGCGAGCTTGACCTGCTCCAAAGGACTCGGGCAGCGTTATGTTCGGGCTAAGCGCTAAGCCAATGCCGCCAGCGGGATACCGTGACGGAAGCTGTCACACGTGCATGAATGTCACTGTTCGCTAGTCACGGACCGGTCACCAGTGAACCGGTCACGTACCGCCGCTGGCAGCTTGTCTTGTCCGTCTTCCCAGTCCCATCCTCCTTCGTTGGCTTCCAAGTTTGCCTCTTCCTCGTTTATACAATGATTATGAGGCTCGTCATCTTACACTCTTTGGATCAATGACCCTTGGCTGTTCGCTGGACAACTGTGATGTCCCTCGCACACAAGTTCCTGCTGGCCTTGCGATTCCCCCAACCTCTCGGCGACTTCCCCGGCTGGTATGGCCTGTGCTGGGGCTAGGTACAGTCTCAGCTTCTGGAGCGAGTGGGCTGTCGGTCTAGGAGGCCAGGAACTGTATGGTACGCCTCATGTCTCCTGTGGTCGAGTCGGCCTTGGTGGCAAAATTAGGCTTTTCCCGCTCTCCTTCGATCCTTTCTTGAAGTTCTTCGCAGTACTCCAGGCACTGCCTCTCACAGGAGTGCGGCTCACAGGGGTCCAGAGCGAGTCCCGCAGGGAAGCATCGGCAGCAGCAATCCTCCTGAGTGCGCATCGACTCTCAAGGCACCGACACGCATGAAGGGTTGAAAGGATGCCGTCACTGAGAGTACGGCACCACTTCTTTCCCGACGGTTGTCATCAGTGACTCTGTCATTCCTCGCGCCAGTGCGTCAACCTCCCTTCCATCGAGCATTTTCCAGTCATCAGAACCCCCTCTGCGTTTCCAGATACACAACAACCGCTCCCACAAGCCGTAACTCGCAAGGATGGCCCCCTCCCCGACTGAACCTTGCGCACCGCGCCTGCGTTCCCCATCGACGCCCAGGCCTGCTCAGCGCTCCGTGCCTGCGGAAATTGGAAGCTCGGAACCCGAGTACGCTCGCAGCACCCGAGTCGCCTGATCCTTGGAAAGCGCGCCTCAATTCGCTCTGTCACCGACGCGCGCGGGCAGTGCGGAGAAAAAGCATCGCCGGCGTCCTCCACGCCACGCACACGCACATGCGCAAGGTACTTATCATGCACGCACGGCGTCCCACCGTCCTCCCCAGGACTCCTCTCCCCGCGGCCCTCACTCCCCCATGCTCGTCCGCCCTAGCTCTGATGGTGCTCTATGCTTCCCATGGCTTGGACGCGGCTGCAGTCATGAACGCGCGGGACCTGAGCTATAGCGAGGTCGCGTGCGTCGCGGTACTCACTTGGGACGTGTTCGTCACTTTGACCGATGAGGTGCGCAGTATTGTGGCTCGATTTCACGATTTGCAGGGCCTGATGGATCTGCGTCTACAGGTGGAACTCATATGGAAGTGAGCATTGTGCGAGGGAAGAAGAGATCGACCCTGGTTAACGATTGCGCGACAGACGTCGGTGGACCGCCGCGAAGTTCATGTACCTGATCGCTCGGTACCTTCCCTGGCTGGTGCAGTTGTGCGTGCATACCGTTTTCGCTTCATTATCATATTTTCGAACGCTCGCTCCAGGGCTCTGCTCGCGATCAATGTGAACGGGACGACGGGCCTCACGTTCACCTTCAGCCAGTGCGCCGCCTGGCAGATCGTGCAGGGTATCCTGCTGCAGGTCATCGTCACCACTGTGGACGCCATCCTGATCATACGTGGTAAGTCGCCATACGCTGCACATTAGCGGCCAGAGGACGCTTACCCACGTATTAATGCCGGCAGTCTACGCGCTATACGACAAGAACCGGTACCTGTTGCTGGGGCTCGGCAGTCTCTTCGTCGCGGAGGTCGTAGCACTGTGCTGTCTCCTGGCCAACGTCACTCCGCGGCTCCAGTACAACGACGAGTGCTACGTGACATCCAGCCCTCCCAACTTCCAGTACTACTGGTGCGTACACTCCGCGCGGTCTATGATCCCGCGCTCCTGACGAGCGCCACGAGTGTAGGGTGATCTCCCTCGCGTTCGAGACGCTGCTGTTCTTCCTCACGATCGTGAAATTCCTTGATGGCTTCCGGAATGGCTGGGCTCGGGGCGTCTTCGTGCAGCAGTTCATCACGGACGGGACGTGGGCGTATGCGCTTATCTTCTTCACCATGCTCGTCAACATGATGCTCTATAAATACATCCACTCGACGCTCACCGGTATCTGCTATACGTAAGTCGAGTCCCTTCCATCCGCTGTAATCCTATCTAACGCCGAGCCCGGCGCTGGCACAGCTGGCTTCTCGTCGTCTTGTCCTTCGCTGTGCGTCTTGCAGTCAGCTGTCCTCGTCTCCGTAATGCAGCTAACTGGGTGGGCGGGCTTAGGGTTCCCGACTGGTCCTGTTTCCTCGCTCGCGCGCTGCGCCCCCAGACGAGGACATGATGAGCGATATCGAGCTCATCCATGTGCCCACGGAGCGCCGCGAATCGGCATACGGACGAGACCCCGGGCTCAGGATCTCGTTCCCTCCCGCTGAGCCCTCCCCCATCTGTGAGTCTTCCGCGCATTGCATAGCGCTGCGTCTGCGTGCGGCAACGTTGGTTCTGATCGCGTTTTCAGCGCCGGCGTCGGAGAAGGGGAGGTATATACCCTATCTGAGAGAATCGGAGCCGGACTTTGTCGCTGTATGACCTATGCTGACGCCGTTATGCGTGCAAATGTACGTTGGTTTTCTCGTTCGGGACCTCGATCATCATCTTCTCTCTTCTCGTCCTCACTTCGGCGGCTGCGTCTCAAAAGGCTCGATCAACCTCGGGCCACGCCAAGGAGCGTCTGAGTTGGACGAATGGCTGACAGGTTGACTGCGTCTATCTTCGGCGGCATGGGGAGCGTGTACGCCGTTTAGGATCTGCTTACTCTGATCTGGTCGTTCGACGGTCTTCCGGATGCATTGGGAGCGCCCTTGTACGACAGGACCCGCAAATACCAAGCACGAGGAGCAACGGCGGTGGCCCGTGCCAGTATGCCAACAGTTCGGTGTCCATCCAAGTCCTGTAGCACAAGTCGTACTGCTGTTCTGGATCATGACAGAGTGAGTGCGGTACACCGAGTTGTGGATAGTCGTGGGCTTCGGTCCAGCCTCCAGGAAGGGGCCACTTTAGCGGTCCGAGACTCCGGGCGTGAGAGCGTCTTACATGTCCCGCATGACGCATCCTACGCATCATCGACCTTTTCGACCGTTAACCATCTCCTGAGCCTCCAAGCTTGCCACTTGCCAATGGGGAAGTCTTACGGGTCTGTCAAGACCAACTCTCGCAGGGGCTCCGCTGCGATGACGCTGCTCGACGTCGAGGATGACACACGACCCCGTATGGGACGTCTCTCTTCCACCTGAACAACGCAGCCGCCTTAACATCCTAGGTAAACTTCCCCTCCCGTCCCCTCTAGGAACGCACGCACCATCGTTCTCACCGCTTTCCCCCTTCACAGAAGCAGATAAACCGAACGCACCTCTAGAAAATGCCGCCGAAACGCGGCGCCGCGCGAGCTAGGCGCGCCTCGAAGTCCGACGAGAAGGCGGCCGGGACCAAATTGAAGTCCGAGCGCAAGATCCTCGTCACCTCTGGGGAGGGCCAGACAGGGCGCCTCGTCATCGACCTCCTCGCTACGAACGAGGACTATGTGCACAAGTATGGGGAGCTCACTGCTCTTGTCTTTTCGGACGCCGCGAAGAGCGTGTTGGAGGAGTACGAGGCCGTCAAGGTCGCGGTCTTCGACCCGAGCGACGAGGAGGCGCTTGTGAAGTGCATGGAGGCGGTGGATACGTGCTTGCTGATCCCTCCCGCGCGCAAGGTACGTACACCTCCTTTCGTTGCGCGACTTCGACGACTCGCACAGTTGCGTGCGACAATAACGAGCAAGGAAGCTGCCGCATTTCTTCAACGCGACCATCCCTGATCCCCATCCCTGCTGTCTACAACACGTCGATGCGCATTGATTGACCCGCGGCCCGTACAGGACAAGGCGCAAATCACGCGCACGCTCATCGAAGCGGCGCGCAAAGCGCACACCATCCAGAACCTCGTCCTCCTCTCCTCCGCGGGCTGCGACTACGCCGAGCGCGACACGCAGCCCCGTCTCCGCGAGTTCATCGACCTCGAGGCGCTCGTCATGCAACCCAAGGGTGACCTCGACACGAGCGACACCGCGCACAGCATGTGCATCATCCGCGCGGGGTTCTACGCGGAGAACCTGCTGCTGTACTCGAAGCAGGCGCAGGGCGAGGGGCGCCTGCCCATCCCCGTTGGAGAGCGGCACAAGTTCGCGCCGATCGCGCTCGGGGACATCGCGCAGCTCGCGGCGTTTGTGGTCACGTCCGAGGGGCCGCACGGGCTGGCAGATAATGTTAGGAGCCAGGTGTTGGTCGCGACCGGTGAGTTCGTTCCTCTGCTTGTGAGCTCGCCCACGGGAGACGAGAGATTAAACGTACGGACGATACCTCAGGCCCTCAGCTTACGTCGGGGACCGAGCTGGCACAAGCCGCATCACAGGCCCTTGGGACTAAGATGGAGTTTGAGAGTATCGACAAGTGCGTATACGGACCCTTTATGCACCTGTGCATGATGATCTAACGGAAGATGGCGTAACAGCGAGACTGCGAAGGAGATACTCAACTCAGACCAGGGCGCTGAGGTCGACGAAGGTACGCATGCATCATGCGTGTTGGACTCGAAGCTAATGTAGATACAAATTCGTAGCGGAGCGCGAGTACTTGCTCGAGTACTACTCGCTCGTGCGCGAGGACAAGACGAACTACACCGCGACCACAGCTATGCTCTCCTACCTCGGCACGCATGGGCAAGAGCCGGCCGAGTTCTTCAAAACGTACTCCGTGCGTCACCATTGCCTTTGCTTCGCTGTGTATGAGTGTATGCTGACGGGGCGTCGATGCTTAGGACGAGTTCAAGCCCAAGAAACGAAGGGTTGCGGCCAAGCCGGCGAGTGCGGGCGCATCTGGAAAGAAGGTGCCATCGCGGGGCAAGGCGGCGGCGAAAAGTGCCGGTGGAGAGGGGGAGGCTTCGAGTACTAGCGCACCACCCGAGGGGCGACCAGAGACTGCGCCGAAGGGCCTATGAAGCGTTGTGGTTAGCGGTAGGAGATACTTACGTGTGACAGTCGATCTCGCCGTGGACCACGCTCAGCGCAGATGTTCCATATGCGGACGGCCGGCTGGAGGGTTGAAGACTGTACCGAGTTTCTAGCGACCACCAGGGCGACGCTGCAACGTCCACTACCTAACGGCTGGGGTTTTCAATGAAGTGTAAGTTAACCAGACCCTTTCGTGCAGCAAACAAGGAACGATGTCCAGGTCTCATTTATGTAATCAGCATTAGTCACAGACCCTCGACGTTCGCTGTTTGTGCTGCGGCAACTTGAGCTCCACCCTCTCGAACTGATCGCCACCAATTGCTTCGGAGTGCTCCTTCCATCCGCTCACACGATATCTATGTCTACAAACACACGACCTCCGAAGCGTCGAAGGGATGAGACAGATGTCGGTGAGGTGTCCCAGCCGGACTCCCAGAAGGCCTTCGACCGCAACCTCAAACAGAGCGACAAGTTCTGGATACCAGATGGGAACATCATCCTCGTTGCTGGCGAAACAGCATTTCGCGTTTACTATGGCCTTCTCGCCCTGCAATCCACGGTCATTTCTGATATGTTTGCGGCTTCGTCTCCAAGTGCCGAAGAACGCTACGACGACTGTCCCGTTATTCGCGTCACGGACTCCCCGGAGGACCTCACTTACCTTCTACGCGTACTACTGCCCACGTCTCGCACATTGTATGTGGTCACTCATACCGATCGAAAGCCTATTCAATCCTTACCCTCAATTATCTTGCATTCATAGATTCCACAGACGAAAAACCGACTCGCCGATGTCGTGCGACGAGGTCTGCGCGATCATTCGCCTCGCGCATAAGTATAATATTGAAGACCTCCTCACTCAAGCGCTCTCTTCTTTACAAGAGTGCATGACAACCAGCTTCAAGGTCTGGGATAACGAGTCCCGTGTCGCCCCGGTGTCGATCAACGACCGTGACGCAATCGCAATCGTCAACATCGCTAGGCTCACCGATACGCCCTCGCTCCTGCCCGTATCGCTCTACAAATGCTGCAATCTTAGCGGCGCTATTCTCGATGGGCGGGTGCGGGCGGACGGGAGTGTAGAGCACCTGTCCTTTGAGGACCTCAAGCGGTGCATCAACGGACGCGATGCTCTTGCGCGGAAGGCTTACTCGGTGATCGCAACGATCTTCGAGCCGACACCGAGCGTCGACTGCAAGACGCGGGCGACATGCAAAGCCCAGTATCGGAACGCTCTTGCGTGGATCTTAGCGCGCGAGCCCATCGCCGAGCCCAACGTGCTGGATACTTGGGCAAGCTTCATCCGCCAGACGGCTTCGATGCCGGGTTGCGATGATGGGTTCTGCGCGGCTTGCGAGAAGGAGCTCTTGGCGCGTGACGTCAGGGAAAGGGAGCGGATCTGGAAGCAGTTCCCGGAGATTTTCGACGTCGAGGTTGTGAACTGGAATGAAGACCCGGTGCAGGTCGAGAACGGCCAAAATGGCGAATTGGACAGTGATTCTGAATAGGATGATGATGTGGTGAGTACTACGCATTCCCCTACAATATTGCACTTCTCCAGGAAGTTGCTGTGGGTCCTAATTCAAATGTTTGGTTAAAGGGTATTTCTGCACATGAGCGGACGACACGGGGAGTAAGTGTTTCAAAGTTGTGGCCAAGAAAGTTCCACAGGGACGACTAGAGGTCAGTCTGTGAGAGAAACTCAGATTAAATGAAGGGTTGAGGAGGAGGACCATCCAGAATATTTTCTTTGGTGTGCAGTTGAAGCTGAGTTTACTAGGCGAAAAATGACTGGTTCGCGATGCGAGCGGCCTGAGGCGTAGTCTGTCACGGTTATGCTCACGTGGTTTATGTTACACGGAACAACGCGTCGCGACGCGACAATTTCAATCCGCGCTTTCCTTCCTGGACCGCTCCCCGCCCCCACATCGACTTATGCCCGACGACAGTCGTCCACCGAAGCGAAGTAGAGTCGATGAAGCAGCTACGAGCGGAGACTCATCAGTCACCCCTTTGGACGATCTCAAGCGTGACCCCGACATCTGGCTCGAAGACGGGAACGTCGTCATCGTAGCGCGCGATGTCGCATTCCGCATCTACCGCGGCCTTCTGACGAAACAATCCACAGTATTTGCCGACATGTTCGCCGCTGGAGACCTGGCCGCAGACGAGAGCCTCGACGGCTGTCCGGTTGTCCGCCTGCCTGATGCACCGAGCGACTTGAAGCATCTACTCCATTCCCTTGTACCTTCCACAGGCAGAACGTGAGCTATTTATGTCATAATTATGATGAGGCTTAATACTTACATGCACTAGACTCCTCCAGTGCAAGCGCCCCATCGCGTTTCCCGAACTTTTTGCCATCATCCGCCTGTCACACAAGTACAACATCGAGGATCTGCTGGGGCAGGGGCTACACATCCTGAAGACATTATACACCACCAGCTTTCGTCAGTTCGAGGGCGACGCGTATCGCCACGCCAACCTTCAGTACCCGCACCCGGAGTACCACATCGGCGCCGTCAACCTTGCCTGCCTCACCAACAACCTGTCGATCCTTCCGGTCGCCCTTTACCACTGCTGCGGTCTCTCTGGGAAGGTAATGGACGGGTGGACGCGCGACACGGGCGAAACCGAGTTCCTCAGTGCGCAAGACATCAGGGCAGTCATCACCGGGCGCGACCAGCTTGCACGGAAGGGTTTCAGGACGCTCCTCAACATCTTCGACGAAGATACGTCCTCGGGCTGCACACAGCCAGGCGTCTGCATGATCGGCCTGGCCGGCCTCATCCGGAGCGTGAGGTGGGACGGCGCAGGGGAGTATGACATACTCGACAGCTGGAAGCCGGTCATCAAGCGGTTCACGAAGGAGCTGGGCCTATGCAAGCCATGTCGGGATCGGCTGGTGAAGAGGGACTTGAAGGAGCGGCGGGAGGTTTGGGAGAAGCTGCCGTCGTTGTTCGGGCTCTCGAAGGATGATTGTCAGTGGAACAAGCCAGTCGGCGGTGATGACTCGGAGAGCAACAGTGGCGAATCTGATAGCGACTAGGCAAAGTCATTTGTAACGGAAGTCATCTGCGTGCGATACACGAACTCGCCGGAATAATACTTGAAAGAAATGTATACGCTGTCAAGGTCGTTCAGGCTGGGGCTCAAGAGCTCAACTTGAAGCGCTTCCCGGAGCATCGTGACTCCATGCGTTACGTCACAACACTGCCCATCACGTTCCCGCAGCTGTCCCGGCCCAGTCCTCGATTCTCTCCTGCCATCATCATCGCTTAACGCTCCCTGGCAGGTTCCCTACCTCCGCCAGACAATGTCCCAAGATTCACGACCTCCAAAACGTCCTAGGGATGGAGATGACAGCGGCAACGGCCCCCAGGGCTTGGACCCAATCGACGGCCTTAAACGGAGTGAAGAATTCTGGATCCCAGATGGGAATATCATCCTCGTCGCAGGCCAGACAGTATTCCGCGTCTACCGCGGCCTCCTCGCCTTGCAGTCGACCGTCTTCTCTGATCTCTTCGCATCTTCATCTCCTCGTGCCGACGAAAGCCATGACGGCTGCCCGGTCATCCCTCTCACGGACTCGGCGCAGGATCTGACTCACCTCCTGCGCGTGTTGTTGCCCGCCTCTCGCACATTGTAAGTTTTTAAAACTCGCACAGCAGTTGTTTGCTGATTAATTGGGCCCTCTAGCTACCACCGAGGCGAGGACGACCCAGAGATATCCTTTCACGAGGTCTCTGCGGTCATTCGCCTCACACACAAATATCACATCGAGGATCTTCTCAGACAGGCGCTTTCATCGTTACAAGGGATCTTCACGAGCAGCTTCAAGATCTGGGAAGACGATTCGTATCCCTGCCCTGTGGATATCGACAACGACTCTGCGTATATCGCGGTCGTCAACCTGGCTAGACTCACCGATACACCCTCTTTGCTTCCGATCGCGCTGTACAAATGCTGCAAGCTGAAGGGTGCCGTAGTCGATGGCTGGGAGCGGGAGGATGGCACCTTCGAGTATCTCTCGCCCGAAGACCTGAAACGCTGTATCAACGCGCGTGACGCGCTCGCCAAGGAAGCGTTTTCGCTCGTCTCGGCGATCTTCGACCCAGTACCGAGTGAGCATTGCAGCATGTTCATCGACTGCGAGAACGCGCTTAGAAGTCTGCTCAAAAAGATATTGGAGCATCGGGAGGTCGCTGAACCGAGCGTGCTGGATCACTGGAGAGACTTCATCAAGGGACACACGTGTACGGGTGTGGAGGATGGATACTGCTTGTTTTGCGAAGCAGAACTTCTGGGCCGTGAACTGAAGGAACGGAAGCGCATCTGGAACCGCCTCCCAGAACTCTTCGATGTCGACGTCCCGGATTGGAATCATAGCTTAGGACGAAGGCGACAGTGACGACGATGAAGATGCTGGTTCGGACAATGGGGCTTGATGTCAGCGGTGAGTGCTTCTCGTTTTCTGTCGACAATTTTCCACAGTGCTCATGAGAGCGAAAATTCACTGATAACTCGTCTATCTTTCTAACAGGTCTCCTCGACGCAGAGCCGCGCTGAGAGTCCCTGAGGGGACCAGGTTCCAGTGTGCTGATGAATGACTCGGAGTATGGAGTACTTGTTGCTATCCGCCCTTATAACCTGCTTCTGCCTGAGGCTGCCTCACTTACCTTGGCTTATTCTCAATGCCTTGACATTGTCTGAATGTCACAACTTTTACTATCATCACGTTAGGAGGTGGACGTAATAAACCTCCCTATGACAGAGTCCTCGACCACAGGCACCCCATCGAGTTCACCAAGCTCTTTTCCGTCGTGCGCCTTGCCCACAAGCACCACATCGAGAACCTGCTCAAGCAGGCTCTCCACGTCCTCAATCAGGTTTTACACTGCCAGCTTCTGCCAATGCCTGCGCAGGCCGCACTCCCACCCAAACTTCGCCCGCCAGCCTCGATTGGCGCACCGCATTGACGCGGTCAACCTCGCGCGCCTCACCAACACCCTGTCTATCCTCGCGATCGCGCTATACCACTGCTGCAGCCTCTCGGGCACGGTAATGGACGGATGGACGCGCGACACGGGCGAGAACCGAGTACCTCAGCATGCAGGATCTCAGGGCGCTCATCACCGGGCGCGGCGATCTTGCGGGGCGGGGCTTCGCGGCACTCCTGAACACCTTCGAAGACTACCCGGCCCATGACTGCACCCAACCGAGTCTGTGCGGGATAGGCTTGACGGGCCTCGCCAGGAGCGTGGAGTGGAACCCCCAGGACGGCTGTACGGTGCTCGAGAGCTGGGAGGTGGAGATCAAGCGGCTCGCGAAGGAGCTGGATATATGCAAGCAGTGCCGGGGCGCGATGTTGAAGAGGGACGTGACGGAGCGGAGAGACCTTTGGTCGATGCTGCCGTCGATCTTCGGGTTGTCGATTGTGCAGATGCCAACTCGAGTATTGCGGCTGCCCAGAAGTGACCTCGTCGAATATCAGCGTCGCTACAATGACAAGCGCAGCGTGCATCACATTGCCAATTTGACTCAGAAAGGTTTCGCCAATTTGAACAGTATGTGTTCTCAGTATAGATGGAGTACGTGCTAGCGAAGGGCAGATCGCAACGACAGGAGAGTCTACGATACAGTGAATAGTCAGGAAGCGGGCGAGTCTGGGTGGCTGGACGACAGATACAGCAGGACAATGATGTGAATGGTGAGTAAGCTAGTAGGAACGTCCTCAACAGTCAGTACCTGTAAAGACATATGTAGTCCATGGTGCTAGAGAAAAGAAAATGGGAGCGTAGTAGTCGAGACTCGAGTGATGGCGACGTACAACGTATGAGGTGTAATGCTAGAGAGACATCATGATGTGGAACTTGAGACGGAAATACACATTTCGGACGATACAGTGGCGAGGAGTGAGGACGAGAGCAAAATGTCGTGAAATGAGATGCGGAATGGGCGTGCTCCTTGAGAGCTGTATTGGCGATACAGTGGTCGGGACGTGATGATGAAGCAACAGATGACGAGACACAAGGAACGATGGCGTATGGGATGGAGACACAGTGTTGAGCGAAAAGCGGAGAGCGAGACCATGAGAGTGATGTGTGTTTCTGAGATGCTCCGTCAGAGCGGCGGTGGTCATGGGGATAGGTGACGGAAAACGATACGAGAGCTGATGAGGCGGGTGGAAGGATAGGGATGGGAGAAAATAGAGGCACATTGGATGAGGGAGATGATGATATCGAAGTAGAGAAGAGTAGCGTGTGCAGTGTCTGGTGGCGAAGCGTGGCCGGTGGGTCGTCAAGCACACTGGCAGTTTGGTGCGCCTCCGTAGCTACTCCTATACTTCGCTGTCAGCAGCGTAGTCATCTTCAGTAGGGCCTGGAATCGCATTGTCGTCCGTAGGGCCTGATATCGCGCTATTGTCAGTACGGCGCATCACATAAAGCGGGGTATCAGCACGTACCAAACAAGCACCTTGAAGTATGCCGCTTCTGAGAATCGGCGCGACTGAAGGGCTTTCTCGAGCACCCGCGCACGACATTCGGACAAGGAAAGCCCCACGGCAGGTGCTTTTCGAAGTGGCGCGTCGCAGTGTTCATTGCAGTGCACACGGTGGAGCAGCCAGGACGGAGGCATGCAAACCTAGATGCACCCTTACCGGCGTAGTACTTGGTGTAGTGGTCCGCAATGTGGTTGCGCGACCATTCTAGGTTCTGCCACCGCAGGGGAACGTTGCATCCGCCGATCTTGCATATGTCGCTGGAGTCGTCGATCAAAGGATGCGCCTTGCCCTTCACGGCCTGCTGTAGCTCTCGCATAGTGCGCCGCGGTTGTGTGGATTGTTTGGATGTGGAAGCAACGGGGTTTGGAACTGGGGGAGGGTCAAGTTTGGGGATGGGCGCGCGTGTGGTTGAGTCCGCGGCTTTGGTCTTCTCTGCGGCAGGAGGTAAGGTGACTGTCGTGGCGTTGGAGATGGGACGCAGGACAGGCCGCTTTGTACGCTTTTTCTTGGCAGGAAGGTCGGACTCTGAGCGCGGAGACTCCGGGTCATCCGCGCGAGTCCTCTTGTCGCGGCGAAGAGCAACCGGAGGAATGTCGTTCGACAGCCCAGCTGCGGCGGGCAACTGGACAAGAAGAGGGATGGGAATAGGAGTGGGAGTGGGTTGACCAGAAGCGGCAGCGGAAAGGGCGGTAGGCAAGGAGGGAGAGAGAGGAAGTGACAGGGGAGGGAGAGGAAGGGGAGATGAGGGCAAGCGGGAGGGGGACGGAGGCTCTGGGCTCGATCCCCGGGGATCAAGCCCTCGAGAGACGCGGTCCATGAAATCACGAAGCAACAAAGGGTTCTCTAGCTCTTCCTCGTTGGGAGGGACCTTGGAGAGAATAGTACCCCTGCGCTTACCTTCTTCGCGCAGAGAAGCAGGAGAGTCGGACTCGACTTCGGTTGAATCCCAGGGATCAGGTGAATATGGATGATAGTCGTCGGGGGGGTGGAAAGCCAGCTTGGTCATAGCCGAACGATGTCAGAGCAGTTGGGCGGAGAGACGGGTTGTCGGGGAATAATAATGGTGTCCGATGGTGGAGGTCAGTGCAAGAGTCCTGTGAGGACTGAACCTGCTGATATAAGAACGAGACGCGTAAACAAGTGCAAACGACGCGGTGTCGCGTGTGTTGAGCTACAATAAACAGGAATTTAGGTTTGCGGGCGGACAAAGCAAGCAAGAACGGGCCTGTCACACCTCCGGTTTTAGCGCGAGTTGGAACTCCGCGCCGCACAGCCCACCACCTCTGTTATCTCCAAAGCTCGGGCCTTGCTTCATGCCTGGTTGTATCGCAGCGTATATACGCCTCAATGTCCTCCCTCTCACGTACTGTCTTTTCTCGCAGTCGCTGGTCCTGGCTAGACACGGCGAACCTTGATGTTCTGAGTCTCATGGCCCGAGGAGTCCCATCATCCCAGTTGACAAGCCATAGCTATCACCACGTTCGCTGGGCCCAGAAATAAATTGCGGAGGTTGTTCGGATGAGAGTTGGCCTCATGAGGCCTAAGCGGTCATAGCAGCTGAACGCGTAAGTAGCGTCATCATTGGGTTGTGCGTCAAGTTCCTGTCCGTTGAAGGTCTGAACGGTAGCAGGCGGTAGCCAGGGAGAAGTAGCGGAACAAATTCCTTTCAAAGCGTGCTAGATCCGAGCTATGCAATAGAAACCCCTACTACTCCCTGGCCAGAAGAGGATCTGTCGTGCTACGAAGCACTTTTTGTCAGATGCATGTGCAGACTCGTTCGCCCCTCTTCAACGGCGGAGACATACCTTAAACTTCGGCTGGTCCTGTGACAATTGCATATTGCGTCTACTAAATTCGACTCTTGCGTAATGTATAGATGGTGGGATAATGGCGACTTGTGCAGACATTGACTCCAAGGAGAACTTGATGTACGCTATAGTAAGTAGTATCTTTCCAGCACTGAAAAGTCGACGCCGGGGCGCTGTGGCCCGACAGATCTGGAATTCAAGAACTTGAGAGGCCTAAAACATGACAAACACGATGAAAATTCACACCGCTCATCTTTTAAAACGCTCCTTCCATGTCCTGAGGTTGAGGTATTGAGGAAGCTGACATGAGTCATGCCGGCAGCGCCAGGGTGCCACTGTACTAGCGAGACCTGGGGGCGTTCGGGGGAGAGACAGACAGTAGACACATCCACATCCAGCGTGCTTTGCAAGGTATGCGTCTGTATGGTAGAACGTCAATCCAAAGTGCGAAGGTTACCTGGGGCCTGCGCTCTGAGCAGCCGCGAGAAAGCAGGACCACGAGCCTCTCGCCGCTCGGACGAGCGCGTCACCAACCCACGCAGCGTGCGTGGCGCCTGCGCCTATCATGTTTTCTCTCCGCCCACGATGATCCTGCTCCTACCATCGCTGGGACCTGTCCCAGTATCACAACGGCACCATCCGCATTTGATTTGTCGGCCCTTGCTATGGCCTTGATAGGCCTTCTGCTCTTGCTCTGTGACTCGCTTCTTGGTTAGGATCTTGAGATAACTTGCTGGCTTCATGCTTCGAGTCCCCACATCCATCCGACTCAGTCTTTGTCCCTACCACTCGTCCTCAACCGGCCAACGCAAGTCAGAGTCCCCTGCATTTCGCAGAGTATAGATCGTATCTATCAACTACACGGATCTCCGTGGATCATGCCGTGTTCAAGGTGGTGGATGCAAAGGTGTGTCGTCATGTCCTCTCGAGCACTCCGCGTCCGACGACCCGCAAGCATGGGCAAAGCTGTCGACGTCTTTCCTTCGCTTTACCCATGTTCCTACCGTGTTCCTATGGGAGGGGTATGCTATCAGTCCGATGGGTTCAGAATGGGACGTATCGTCCCCTTGCTTTCACTGGATGACTGCTGTAAAACTTGTGGTTTCGAAACACATAACCACATAGGCGGAGACCCAATGAAGATGAAGATACGTTGTTTATTTTCCGTCATCTTTGGCTACTCAACTTCCTGCAGATCACACTGTTCGGGAAAAGCACGAGGTCGATATCCATCGCGTGTTAGAACCCCAGTGGTGCACTCCAGAACTGTGGTATTCGAGGTACGGTGAACGTTTGATACTTCGTGCGATGGCGAACTGAGCACTCGATAGGTCACGGAGTCGTGTTTCACAAGGGTTTTGCCGTTATGCAATGCATCCAGGCGTGTCCTGTTGGGGGACACGTGCATAGTAGCTAACGCCTCCACGTGTGGGGGCGAGCTGCAGGAGTCCACGTTCGCGTGCTTGCGCGACGCCACCATGGCCGGGCTGCTCTTATCCTGGGAGGCCGGGACCGGGGCCGCAGCGATCACTGATCGCTTCCTCTTCGTCCCGGTTCTCGATGGGCCTGACGGCCTCCTCCTGGACCTGTCATCCAAACTCCTATTAGCAAGCTACTTCCAGAAGATCAGGCTCATCCTGCTAGCCAGCACGGTGCTGGACTCGGGCACGGACCTCGGGCCCTAGGGAATCTCAAACGACTACGATCTCGCTTGCAAAACCTTCTCCTTCCTTACCAGTGCCGCCAACGCTAACCCGCAAGAGGTCTCTCGTATGTCCGAACGGGATTGCATAGCATTGTAGGCCTTGTATCGCGCCACTCCTGCGTTGGGCTCGCGTTTCGGGACGGAGAACGTTCGAGCTGAGAGCGAGTACCAGCGAATGTGACCAGTGTGAGTCAGGTCTACGACGGCGGCAGGCATGCCGACCCGTGGCTGCATCGACAGACTACAATGTGCCTGCCGTTTTCCATGAATCTATCGCTCGGAGCTACTCCAGCCATTTGAGACCCTGTTTGCGGTCGCGACCGACACCGTCTCGCTGTTCCCATTCGCAGTGTGACACGCATCCGAGGTTATGCACGACGGCATTTCAGAGGCCAGCGCAGCCAGCGACATCGTCCCGCATGCCATGTGGTACTACTACTGGGTGTCGTTCATGATGGACGGGACGCCTGACAATGGGCCCAAGGGTATACCAAGTACGCCTTATTTTCTATTCCCTGTCGAGATTAATTCATTTTTCTCAGTTCGACGTATACACAGAGACAACTTGGCCATTTAGGAAACGAGCAGCGAATCAGTACCGGTGTGGCCACCCCTGAACTCCTCATAATTCTCCTGCATCATGTGTTGTATCTCAAGGCTGCTGCAACCGGAAGATCTCCAAGTGCTCGGTACCCTGATACACTGCTGAACTTGATGTACAACGCACCCACAGTCCTGTGACGGCGTATGGAGCGCTAAGGCGGATCCAATGTGGAACCGTCCACATGGACGGCTGGCAGGCTCAAGGCGGTGGTTCATGAAAGGCGTCTCAGACTGCTTTCCTATCTCTGCGCTATCATCGTTCAATTTACGGACTGCGCGGCTAACACGAGGCCTCAATGCGTTTCTAATGTGCAACTCTTCCCCGGTCGGAATGTCCACCTTGGGAGCGATGTCGAGGAATTTGGACAGTCGCCTTCCTTGCCAAGTCACTGACCCGCCGGCTACAATCCCGACCAGCATGTCCTGTGGCTCGATCCCCCTTCGAAGCATGACAAGGCCCTGTGAGTGCCGATTGCGGTTCCGTCAACCAACACGGAACGCTCCACGCCACGTTCGCGGACACCACGATGTCAAGAAGCGATCCAGGTGCGTATACAGCTTGTGGACCACAACACGAAGCGGGGTGCGCCAACCTAGGCATAAATGATCACCAAGCTCTACTCCGGAGTCATCTCGCTCTCGCCGCTTCCCCCTTCCTCGAGGGACGGCTCTATCTCTGCACCATCGCGATGCCTATCTTCCCAACCATACTTTTCGACAGCTCTCGTCCCTCCGACAAAGGCCACGCCGTTTTCCCAACCCCTTTGTCCAAGGCTTCCTTCACGCTCGACTCGTCCGGCCTTGCGGGCTTCTTCGGCGGGGATAGCTCGGTCGCAGGAATGGCGACTGTGAACCTCGTCCCGAACCGTCGTTGGTTCGGGTGGTACAATACTCCCGGGAGCTACGAGATCGCGAAGCGGTATGGTCCCCTTTCTGGCATGAAGCTGTGCGACGGCCTCTTCCCCGATGGCGAGCACAATCCCGCCCGCCTTTTCGGCATCGATGGGAAGGAAGGTCCCCAGTTCATCGGCGTCCACTCCGGGACGAACTTCCAGGAGACGGGACACCTCGCGCATCTCATCACCAGCTATGCGGCGACCCTTCCCCTTCCACCCAACCACCAACATTCAGACAGGGATATTGTTGGGAGACGTACCTCATGTCCTCCTGTGACCATTCTCAGGCTGCCGAGCGTACCGGAGGAGACAGCCTTCCGAGAGCCCACAAGTTGGCAGCACTCGGCATACCTCTCCCTCGTGCCAATCCTGGTGAGCGTTGGAGGGTGCGTGTTATGCGCACTCGTGGCGGACTGGTTTTGCTTCGCGAGTATTGCAGTGGGCATCGTCGCGCACGGGCTCGCTTGCTTGGTCATTGGCTCGGGAAAGTTGATGTTCGAGCATCCCAAGCCTGCGGACAAAACCCCCCCCGGAGATGGTGTTCTGAAGGGAAAGCATACACTGGTGATCTTGTTGGGGGACGAGGGTGCTGTAAACGCCCTCACGCGCGGCCGCTTCCGTCTCCAGTACCGCAAAACGCGTTCTGCAGCTGGAACACCATCTACCCTCCAGAATGGTACAGATGATGATACGGATTCCAAGCGGGTCTTCCCGGCGAAGGACCAATCTGCTCGCTCCCGCATCTCGTGCTTTCCCCGGTGCTCCTGGGTCCCACATCAGTGGCTTATCGGGCCTTGCGCCTTGCTCCTGATGGGACAATTTCTGGTCCAGCTCCTCCTTATCCCGCTCGGAAAGCTCTTTGGGCAGCTCATGTTCATCGCGACTGTTGTTGCATCGTGGTTGTACAACATCCACCTCTCCTCCATCGACCGCGAGGGCATCCAAACGAGTATCCTCTTCGAGGTGTTAAAGCTTGGGCCCAACAACCAAGAGCTGGAGATGAAGAAGTACAGGCTCAATACGTGGACATCAACCGTGGCGTTCACCTGCTTCGTTCTTGCCGCAGCGAATCCCCTTGATGACCCACGAGTCTTCCTGGATGCGATGATTCCCAACAACACCGCAGTTTGGAGAGCATGGAAGGATATGATGAGCGCGACGTTGCGTAGCGCGACGCGTTTGGACGAGCAGTCCGTTTTGGAATTCTCCTACAACGGTGTTCCCGCCATGGACGAAAGGAACACAGCTCTTCTTGAAACCTTATTCCGCGACAGCAAGGATGCCTGGGGCGCTTGGCTCGCTTGGCGCGTCGATGTGATGACAGTCATCCGTCCTCGGATCCTGGATGATAGTGGACTTAAGAATGATTCTGAATGAACCATATGTAACTACTCATTAGGTTTACGATCCGAGTCTTGGGAGATTACACGCATTTTAAACTCGTCCTCCTAGTATTGAACTCAGTACACGTTCCTGCATTTGGTGGCCAAATCAATATCGAGAAGCCAAGCACCGTCCACGATGGCACGAACACAGATGGTACAGACGAAGTTAGAGCGGGATAGTGCCGTCCAGGCGGAAGTCACGGCTGCTCGCCCCCAACGAGAATGTGAACGTCCCCTCGGGCTTCCGCCAGCCCTGCGCGGCGCTGTCCCACACGCTGAGGTCGTAGCGCGACAATGTGATCGTGACCGTCTGGCTCTCCCCGGCTTCGAGGAGGACGTCCGAGAACCCGCGAAGCACGTTCGGAGGCTCGCCCGCGCTGGACGGGAAGTGCAAGTAGAGTTGCGGGATCTGCAGACGTTTTCAGCATTCGCATCGCGCGTTCCGTCAACAAAAGAGAGGGAGAGGCTGAGAGACACAGAGAGGCACAGAGAGAGGAGGAACGAAAACTCACCTCGCCGCCCTTCACCGCACCCGTGTTCTCCACAGTGAACGACACCTCGAACGCAGGCCGGTGCAGCCAGACCGCCGTCGAGCCGCCCGCGACGCTCGGGCTCGCCTCGCCCTGCGCCCACGCCGCCTCCAACGCTACCGAGTCTGTATCTTCCTGTTGCACGGCCTGCACGTTGAGGCCGGAATACGCAAACTCCGTGTACGATAGCCCGAAGCCGAACGGGAAGCGGGGCTCGATGCCGTTCGCGTCGAAGTGGCGATAATCGACGTTGAGTGCTTCCGTATAGTCGATGACGACGACCGTGTTCCCGCGCGTGCTCGCCGTCACGAGCGGCGCAGGGTAGTCGCTCGAGTCCTTCGCGATGGTGTACGGCAGACGGCCCGACGGGCTGACCGCGCCATACAGCACGTCCACGAGCGAGTTCCCGCTCTCCTGCCCAGGCAAGCCCGCCCAGAGCACCGCAGTGACATTCGGGTTCTCGATCCAGCTCTCGAGCGTCACAGGCCCGACGGAGTGCAGCACGACGACGGTGTTCGGGTTGACCGCCGCGACGGCGCTGATGAGGGCGTCGCCGTTGCCCCAGAGCGTGAGGTTCTTGCGGTCGCCCGCGTTGCCGTCAATGCAGTAACGAGGTCCTCTCCCGAGTCCGCATTCGCGAACACCAGCGCGACGTCCTGGTCCTGCGCGGCTGCCGCGGCGCCCGCGAGGTCCCAGTCGCCGAGGAACCACGAGACGCTGGCGCGTCTTCGCGCGCGCGCTGCTGGATGGCCTCGAGCGGCGTGATGAGGTACGGGAAGCTGCCCGAGCCGGAGCCCCAGCCCATCGCGAGCGTGCCGTCGTCGCCCGCGGCCAAGTTGTAGCCGTTCGGGCCGCGCGCGGATGGGCCAGAGTCGTTTCCTGTCAGCGAACACACTGTTGTCAGAACGCAGTGCGACAGAGGGGGAGCGCGGTGAAGGACTCGCCGACGATCGCGAGCGAGCGCGGCTTGCTGAGGGGTAGCGCGCCCGCGGTGTTCTTGAGCAGGACGGTGCTCGCGGCACCCATCTCGCGCACGAGCTCGAAGTGGTCCCCTTGCACGTCCACGTGCTCGTTGAAGTTGACTGGCACCTGAGTCAGCAGGAAGCAAGAAGAAGAAGAAAAACCACGGGCAGCATGATGACGCACCAGCTGGGTAATCGCTGTCCTGGCCGAGGAAGTACCATGCGGCAACGATGCGCTCCGCCATATCGTCCAAACGCGCCTCTGAGATCGTGCCGTTTTTGACGAACGAAACGAGGTTGGAGCCGAAGTACGAGCCGGTGCCGCCTGGCATCGACATCTGCACATATGCCACCCGCGGTCAACATACTGGTACGGTCCGCACACAGCAGAACACTTACGTCAAGACCACCGACGGCCGAAAGAGTGGAGTGCTGTGCAGTCCAGTCGGACATGACGAAACCTTGAAAGCCGAGCTCGCCCTTGAGGATCTGGTTGAGAGTGCGGTCGTTCTCGCACGCCCAAGTGTCGTTGAGGAGGTCTGCAACGAAAATAAAAACGCTGAGTACATTCGCGTCGCTGCTGAAAGAATTCACGCACTAAGGCTGCACATGACGCTGGTAACGCCGGCCTGGACGGCGCGCAGGAAAGGGATGAGCGTAGATCTCGTGCTCCGTCCTGTCGTCCACATTCGACGATTCCGCAGAGCGCAGGGTTTCCTGTTCGCTGTATTTCCACCACAACGTCAGCCATCTCTCGAAGAAAAGGCGGCTGAAGCGCGGTCCACTTACTTGTTGATGAAGTGCTTCGCGCACGCCTGTGCGCCGCCCTCCTGCCACCCAAGCACCGTCTCGTACGCCGCCTCCCCAGACAGGAACGGGTCTGCTCCGAACCCCTCCCAATTCCGCCCCGCCTGTGGGACCCTTGCGATATTCATCATCGGACCCAGACCAATGTTCACGCCCTTCCCTTTGAACTCCTGCCCGATCGCCTGGCCCCGCGCGCGGATGAGCGTTCGGTTCCACGTCGCCGCCGCGTTCACGCCGGCGGGGAACGCGGTCACGAAGTCAGCTGAGCGCACGCCGAGCGGCCCGTCCTGCAGACAGAGGCCCGGCCAGTCGTCGCCTACCGCGGCGACGTTGCCCGAGCAGCTGCCGCCGAAGCCTGTGCCTGTGGCTGCACTGGCCTTCTGCTGGATCGTCCAGCCCGAGACGAGCTGCTTGGCCTTCGCTCTAGCGTCTGCCCACGTAGAGCTGAAGTCGGGGAGGAGGGGGGAGCCCGGGGAGGCGGTGAATTAGGGGACGTCGAAGGGTATACGCCGGGGATGGGAGACGCGGACGGGACTGGGAATGACGAGAAGGGGTAGGAGGAGATGGGGAGCGTGATCGGTGCTACGGTGCGGAGCAAGTCAGCAAGGAGTTATATCCACCAAAGATAAGAGAGGTGGGGGCGAATGGAATAACATCGCGGCAGGAAGAAAGGTCACCGTGAAGGCCAACAGAATGAACATACTGGTGGTGGTCACCGCCTCCGCGACGGCGGTAATGGCCGCGACGGAAGTCGCACTGGTTGTGGACTCGTCATTTATCGGAGAGGGGGAAGCATTCCCAGAGCTCGTGAGGAGGAGCGTGCAGAAGACCAACAACCTGTAGTCGAGCATGGCGGCCAGAGTTGCGATCTAGTGCGGGTGGACGGGCACACTGGGCCGTTGGCTGAGCAGGTCGAGGCCATTTTATACCGCAACAAGCAAGCTCTAGGACGAGGTAGAGTGGGCGACTGGGTAGGTTCTCTAGCAGCGAGAGGGGAGAAGGCGATTGTCGGTGTACGCGAATAACCCAAAGACGCCTTACCCGAGCTGCGTCAGAGGTAGGGTCATGCGGAAGCTCAAGCGCTCGCGGACCGCCGCCGTTCGTGGTATCTCTCGTCCAACATCGACCATGACCCAGCCTAGCCTCGTTCGTCACTTCTTGTCCCTTGCATTTTTCTTCCCTTCTGACTTCAATAGTCTGATGTGGTTCAGACCACGATGTCCGGAAGAAAGCCTTGCCAGCGTGCGATCTTCAACCTTTTGCACCCTATGACCCCCCGAAAACTTGGCACAGGTGGACATCACGCAGCACTGCAGCTGAATGCATTGTAAGTGACGTGTCTATTATTGAAGTCTTCCATGACTTACATATGCCCAAGTAGCTGTTTAGGAAAAAATGTCGTACACAGGAGCATAGGTCGTCCTCTCGTTCGGTACCGTCACAATTGGCTTCTCTCTACATATCCGTGGCCTCCCGGGAAGTTGGTATTCAAGAGCATTTCGAATTGTCTCGGCCCCCGCTCTAAACACCGCTAAGCCCGACTCCCGTAGTGCGGCGCATGACACGTCCAAAGTCTAATGCTAACGTTTGCCGCGCCGGCCCTCCTGCCACATCTAATCTTCCACCGGGGGGTTCCTGGCCGCTCCCTTCATTAGCAAGGATGCCAAGGAACGCTAGTGCTTAGACATCTTTTCAGAACAGGTCCGCTCGAGATTCACTTCTATGTCCGTCACTGCTCCACAAAGCTGATTCGCGACAGCTCCTGATCAATGGCTCATCGCTGCCTTCCCGGGCACCGTTGTACCGTTTTTTTCTTTCTTTCGAGCCCTTAGCCCACAGGACGATCGCTGGAAATACGCCTTCACATGGCCAGCACCTTCGCCATTCAAGCCCCAAATGCTGGAGCCGCAATCAGCACGCGCATTGCGGCCCTGTAGAGTGCGCCGTCCTTGGCCCATACCATAGAACCAGGTGCGTGGTCTCGCACGGAGAGAACACTTGCGGACGTGACGAAGGAAAAGATTCGACTGCCGAGCGGTGTCCGTCAATTTGGTAGGACGAACGGACAGTATGCAAGAGCGGCGTCACCAATAATGTCTTCCTATAGCGGCCGCACACAAAGGAGTGGCCGCCAAGGTGCTGCTCCTGAAAAGTCTAATCGCCGCGAGGATATCGTTGAGTTGAGGCCGAAAGGGGTCATGTGGAGTTTGGCGACTCAGAGGTGCCCGTGCCCAAGCTTCAACTTTCCAGAGTCTGTGTCAGCACTTCGATGTGTACTCGGCCAACCCCCGGTGTGTACCAGAGTCTAGATTCTGCGGTGTTTTCGTGATGTTGTCTAGGCATGAGATTCAGGCTGGATGGGGGAGACGTGGAGCGGCGCACAAAGAGCACCGCCTTCTGTGCTTCTCTTCCTCTCCCGGACTCCCACATCCAGGTTCCAGCCTCTGGCCTGACAAGCGCACCCACGCCAAGCCCGCGAACTCCGGGTCAGTATCTGTGCCCACCGGAAGAGTAGTGGGGGCATACTCAATACGCAGTACTCAGTGACCACTCATTCCTCGTTCCCAAACCGGAGCTGCTCGCCGCGTGCGGGGCCCGCATCGCACCTGGTCACGCGGTCGCTCGGCCCCGTCCCGGTCCTCCCATCCCCCCGACTCTGACTCGATCGACGAGTAACGAGTCTTCGCTCCCCGCCCTTCCGCGTGTGGCAGGACGCGAATGCTGATTGGGCAGCTGGTAGCAGCCCATCACAGCGGCGACACTCACTCAATGCACCTCAGGAAGCGCAGGGTCAACCAAGTCCGTCGCTCTCGCATGAATACGAATCATATCGTTTCATACGTTTACTCGCCAAGTAAAGAGGCAACGTACGGTTTTACCTGAATGAGGTCCCAGTTCGAACCAGATCCTATTTCACTTCAGTTTCCACACCGATAGGTATCATACATACACGCAATGCACCGCTGACGCACAGCACCACTAATGACGTACGCGCAAACACCTCAGACGGAGACCGTGCCATTCAGACGGAAGTCGCGGCTGCTCGCCCCAACCGAGAACGTCAACGTGCCCTCGGCTTCCGCCAGCCCTGCGCAGCAACATCCCAGACGCTGAGGTCGTAGCGCGACAGGGTAATCGTGACAGCCTTGCTCTCTCCCGGGCTTCAAGCAGGACATCCGAGAACCCGCGAAGGACGCTCGGAGGCTCTCCAGCGCTGGACGGGAAGTGCAGGTACAGCTGCGGGATCTGCAGACGCATTCAGCACTGAGTCTTGCACGACCAGGCGAGGGTATGGAAATCAGACGCACCTCGCCGCCCGTGACCGAACCCGTATTTTTGACAGTGAACGACACCTCGAACGCCGGCCTGTGCAGCCAGATCGCCGTCGAGCCGCCTTCGACGTTCGGGCTCGCCTCGCCCTGCGCCCACGCCGTCTCCAGCGCAGCAGAGTCCGCATCTGCCTGTTGGACCGCCTGCGCGCTGAGGCCCGAGTACGCGAACTCGTGTAGGACAGCCCGAAGCCGAACGGGAAGCGGGGCTCGATGCCGTTCGCGTCGAAGTGGCGGTAGTCGACGTTGAGTGCTTCCGTGTAGTCAATGACGACGACCGTGTTCCCGCGCGTGCTTCCCGTGACCACCGGCGCGGGGTAGTCGTCCAGGCTCTTCGCGATGGTGTACGGGAGCCGCCCCGACGGGTTCACCGCGCCATATAGCACGTCGACGAGCGAGTTGCCGCTCTCCTCGCCCGGGAGCCCCGCCCAGAGAACAGCAGTGACGTTGGGGTTCTCGATCCAGGACTCGAGGATCACAGGCCCGACGGAGTGCACGACGACGACGGTGTTCGGGTTGACGGCCGCGACGGCGCCGATGAGCGCGTCGCCGTTGCCCCAGAGCGTAATATTGGTGCGGTCGCTCCCCTCGCCCGAGTCCGCGTTGGCGAACACAAGCGCGACGTCCTGGCCGAGCGCGGTGCTGGCGGCGCCCGCGAGGTCCCAGTTGCTCAGGAACCATCCGACGCTGGAACGGTCGTCGCGTGCGCGCGCCTGGATCGCCTCGAGGGGCGTGATGAGGTACGGGAAGCTCGCGCTGCCCGAGCCCCACCCCATCGCGAGCGTGCCGTCGTCGCCCTGTTGGCCGGGAAAGCCGTTCGGGCCGCGGGACGAAGGCCCGGAGTCGTTGCCTGTCCATGAACATGAACAGCGGTCAGAGTCAGAAGACAGGAGAGTGGCGCGGTGCAGGACTCACCGATGATAGCGACCGAGCGCGGCTTGTCGAGCGGAAGCGCGCCCGCGACGTTCTTGAGCAGAACCACGCTCGCGGCGCCGACTTCGCGCACGACCTTGAAGTGGTCGCCCTGCACGTCTACGTGCTCGTTCGTGGCTGGGTCGTGTGGCGAGCCCTGGTTGAAGTTCACTGGAACACACCCGAGTCAGCATAGCGCAAGAACAAACAAAATAGCGGGCAGAAAAAAAGGATGCACCAGTCGGGTAGTCGTTGTCCTGGCCCAGGAAGAACCACGCAGCGACGATGCGCTCCGCCATGTCGTTCACGCGCGCCTCGGAGATCGTCCCGTTCTCGACGAACGCCGTGAGGGCCGAACCGAAGTACGAGTTGAAGCCGCCCGGCATCGACATCTGTACATATGCACGCACTCTGCAGGTCAGCGTGCTGCACCACTCGCAAGGGCTGCGCGTCGAACACGCACATCAAGGCCTGCGACCGCGGAAAGGGTGGAGTGCTGCGCGCCCCAGTCGGACATGACGAAGCCCTGGAAGCCGAGCTCGCCCTTGAGGATCTGGTTGAGAGTGCGGTCGTTCTCGCACGCGTATGTGTCGTTGACGAGGTCTATGACAATGACAGAGAGGCGTGGTTAGTATAATACGTGCGTTATTGAGCGAGAAGAGACGAGATCGCGCACTGTAGCTGCACATAATGCTGGTAACGCCAGCCTGAACGGCACGCGCATGAACGGGTGAGCGTAAATCTCGTGCTCTGTCCGGTCGTCCACGTCTGATGACTCGGTGGTGCGCAGGGTCTCTTGCTCGCTAAATCCCATCCCAAAGTCAGCCGTCTGCCTCTGCACACGAGAAGAGCATAGATCACATACTTGTTGATGAAGTGCTTCGCACACGCCTGTGCTCCGACTTCCTGCCATCCGAGCACCGTCTCGTACGCAGCCTCCCCGGACAGGAACGGGTCCGCCCCGAACCCCTCCCAGTTTCGGCCCGCTTGTGGGACCTTCGCAATGTTCATCATGGGGCCCAGACCGATGTTCACGCCCTTGCCCTTGAACTCCTGCCCGATCGCCTGGCCCCGCGCGCGGATCAGCGTCCGGTTCCACGTCGCCGCCGCGTTAATGCCCGCAGGAAAAGCGGTCACGAAGTCCGTCGAGCGCACGCCGAGTGGGCCGTCTTCGAGACAGAGGCCCGGCCAGCTGTCGCCTACGGGGCCGATGGTGCCCGTGCAGCGGTTGCCGAAGGCGCTAGTGCCCGTACACACACTGACCTTCTGCTCAAGCGTCCAGCCCGAGACGAGGTTCTTGGCCTTCGCCTTGGCTTCTGCCCATGCGGGACGAAGTCGGGGACGAGGGGGGAGCCCGGTGGCGGGGTGAATCCGGGACGTCGAGGGAAATACGCCGGGGATGGGTGATGCGGAAGGGACCGGGAAAGAAGAGAAGGGGTAGGAGGAGATGGGGATCGTGATCGGTGCTACGGTGAGAAGCAGATCAGCAAGGGTTTATGTACACGAAGTAAACCGGGACTAAAAATGCTTCAGTGGACACGAGAATGAGAGTGGTCAAGGTGACTGAAATGAGATGGCGGCAGGAAGGAGGGCCACAATCAAGACGAACTGAATGAACATACTGGTCGTGGTTACGGCCTCCGGAACGGCGGTAACGGCCGCGACGGAAGTCGTCGCATCAACATTGGCGGACGAGCCGGATAAGGCGGGATCAGTGGTTGCAGACTGGGTCGGCACGCCGCTTAACGCAGAGGAGGAAGCATGCCCAGAGGTTATGAGGAGGAGGAGGGTGCTGAGGGCTGAAAACTTGTAGTCCAGCATAGCGGCCGTAGCGATGCGATCCACTGTCAGTGAATTAATGTGCACGCTGGGCCGTTGGAAGAGGATGTCAAGGCCATTTTATACAGATCAAGAAGAACGCTCTGGGAAAAGGTGGAATGGGTTCACTTGGCAGCTTCCCAAGCAGTTAGAGGGGAGAGCGATCGTCGTTGGTGGAGGAGAGCAAGTTGCAGTCCGAGATGGCCAGCAAGCGAAGAGCATCTGGCCAGATTTTGGTTGAGGTCATGTGGTGGCTCACGCGCTCACGGACCGCAACCCCGAGTACCCAACTCGGAGCAAGTCTCTCTCGCTGACTGGGACCTAGCCTTGTTCCTTGTTTCTTACCCCTTGCATTCTCTTCCTTTCTTTCGACAGAAGCATGCGGTGATTGGAACATCAAATACCGGAAGAAGAACTTGGGCGCGACCTTTTTACCTGTTTCATCTGATGACTCGGCGCTCAGTAGCCCCATTGCTTTGACTACGCAGCAGTGAAACACGGTGTAAGTAACGTGTCTTTTATTGAAGCTTCAAGCCAAACTCTGACTGAGAAATACACTGAGGCTACGCATGAGTATCAATCTTCATCTCGCTCGTCGTGGCAATTCTCCTCAACTTCTCGCTCGTCTCAAGATCCCTGTGCCCAAAACAGACTTCACCGGATATTCAACGGCATTTCTATTTCTCGCGGCCCGCTCTCTCAACACCGTTGAACGTGACTCCAATCTCGCGGCGCATGACACGTACAAAATGTAATGCTACCTTCTGCCGCAATGGCCAGTCCGCTACATATAATCTTCCACCAGGAGTTCCTCGCCGGCGGCCGCCGCCTTTGCATGGAACATCAGTACTCAGTTCTCCTACATCTCCTCGTAGAAGGACTGCTGAATATTTGTTTCTATTCATGCGACTGCTCTAGTGAGCTGATTGGCGACAGTTCCTCATCGACGGCTCATCGCTGCCTCCCCGGTAGTGTCGCCCCATTTTTTGTTATTGCAAGACCTACCTGTAGTTTTGCCATGAATGCGCCTTCACATGGCCTACATACTCGCCAAGCCCACTTTCTCGAGCTGTACTGAGCACGCGCGTATTGTGCACATAGGAAGAGGTCCGTAATCTACCACACGGTGACGGACCATGATGATCCCACTTGCTGATCAGGTTGACTGAAGGTGGCATGCGGCTCAGGCTGCCAGGAGATTGCGGTAAGCACTTCAGTAAGTGCTCGGTCTAGTGTTGCTGTTATGAACTCCGCACGTGTCTGCAAAACAGAACTCTTGACCTCGCCGATCCTGACGCAGGCTCCATCCCGGAGCAAACACGACCGGTCACAAATCGGCGCACATCACGTGCACTGTGTCACAAATAAGTAGTTTTACGTGGCGCAGACGTGCTGACCTTGGACTGCCTTTCCGACATGTCCGTCGACACTGGCGGGGCTCGGCCACAGAAGCGACTTCGCTCCACAGAAGACACACCCCCGAGCTCGTCAAACTCAGACGTAGACAGTCTCCAACGCCACGAAGAATTCTGGTTCGACGATGGCAGCATCGTTCTCATCGCGCAGAAGAAGACCGGCTTCCGCGTGTATCGCGCACTCTTGGCGGCCCAGTCGACGATCTTTGCAGACATGTTTGTTTCGTCGAGCCCCAGTACGGATGAAATTATCGAAGGATGCCCCGTGGTGCACCTGTCCGACACTCCAGAGGACGTCGCGCACTTCCTCCGTGTGCTCCTACCCAGGTCGCAGCGGCTGTCAGTTCGTTCATCATCAGCACAACATTTGAATATGGGACGGTACTTATTGCATGTTGTATATTAGGCTATATTCCAGCAAATCCACCCTGTCCTTCCACCAAATCTCCGCCATCATCCGCCTCGCGCACAAATACACGTCCAAGACGTCCTCGACCAGCCCGTCGAGTACCTCGAAGCCCACTTCACCAGCGACTTCGACTCCTGGACGCGCAACGCCGCGCGCAGAGTCCCGCATTTTACACGCCTCGCCAGGCCATCGGCGTCATAAACCTCGCCAGGCTCATCGACCGGCCCGCGCTCCTCCCGGTCGCCTTCTACCGTTGCACCTTGCTCGGTGGCGACATCGTCTTCGGCTACCGGCGCGAGGACAAGACCGTCGAGTACCTTCGCAGGCGCGACCTCAAGCGGTGCATCGACGGCCGGAACGCGCTCGCCGAACAGGCCGCCTCGGTCCTCGCCCAGGTCTTCGGCGACGCGCACCCGAGCGAGCCGTGCGCACGCCGCGACCGCTGTCGGGGCGCGCTCCTGCTGTTGGTGGACCGCGTGGTCGACGATGAGTTCGCGGCGGAGGCGGATGTGCTGACGAGCTGGGCGAGACGCATAGAGGAATGGACGGAGGACCTCGATTTGTGCGACTATTGCAAGAGGGCGGTGATTGCCCGGGACCGCACCGCGCGCGAGCAGGTATGGGACGAGCTCCCGAACATCTTTGGCCTTACGGTAGAGGGATGGGCTGGGAGCGAAGACGGAGGCGAGGCTTCAGAGTCGGAAATTGCGTAATTTATGGTGTGGATTGCACCACCGTTCCTCTTGCATCTGTTGACCGTGTATGATCTGCTTACAGGAGAATTCTTGTCTGTTTTTCGCCCTTCCTGGCGTTCGGATGGCAGCGCACTAGGCATGCCGACTCCCTGCACAACAATCTATTCTCCTCAACACCCTGTGTCCTTCGGTCTCCGCGTGCTGTCTAACCAGCACCCTTTCAGTGCCGCTGGTTTTGTGCGATCCTGTCTACATCCTAGTTGCGCATTATGTCACTTAGTGCACACTCTCGAAACAGTTCAGCGACTTCCACATGAGTCCGTGTCACGCTCTTCCACGTCACAACTTCCCACCGGTGACTAGCGACTGCAGCGCTGCATTCAGTTCCCGTACTATCCTTCTACGTTTGCACACCCATCCTCCCCCATCTCACGATGTCGGCCGATCATGACTTTGAGGGCACGGGCCGACCTTCAAAAAGGCTGCGTACTGAGGATCTACGCCCTCAGTCCTTTCCCACTGCTCAAGCGGGCACCGCGGCGCTCAACAATCTCACACACCACGACGAGTTCTGGTTTGACGACGGCAGCATCGTTCTTGTGGCAGGAAACACCGGATTTCGCGTGTACCGCGCACTACTCGCAGCGCAATCGACCATCTTTGCCGACATGTTCTCCTCCTCAAGTCCCGACGTCGAGGAGATCGTCGACAAATGCCCCGTAGTTTACCTGTCGGACTCCCCAAAGGATCTTGCGCACTTCCTGCGCGTGCTGCTGCCCAAGTCTCGACGCACGTAAGCCTCTCTTTCCGTCGCATGCACTGCCTCATCTTGCCAACGCTGCTCACGCACACGCACTCGCAGCCTGTTCGCCTGCGAGTTCTCCTTCTCCTTCCACCAGATCGCGGCCGTGGTCCGCCTCGCACACAAGTACCACGTCCCCGACGTCCTCACCCAGGCCCTCTCAGCCCTTCAGGAGCGTTTCCCCGACACCTTCGACGCGTGGGAGTCGCGCCACAGTCACGGCCACCGCGAGCCGCGCGAGCCTAAAGCTCGAGCTCAAGGTGCGCCCCCGGCAGGCCATCGGCATCATCAACCTCGCGCGGCTGGTCGACCGCCCCTCGCTCCTCCCGCTCGCCTTCTACAAGTGCGCCGCGCTCGGCAGCGCGGTCCTCGACGGGTACAAGCGCGAAGACAGGTCCGTCGAGCACCTCGCGCGCAGGGACGCGCAGCGCTGCATCGACGGGCGCGTGCGGCTCGCCGAGGCCGCGCTCGCGGTGCTCGCGGAGGTGTTCGCTGCGCGCCCGTGCGAGGGGTGCAAGAGCATGGCGCGTTGCGGCACGGCGCTCCAGGCGATGCTGGGGGACGCGATGGCGCTCGAGGGCGCGCTCACTGCCAGCGTGCTGGGGAGCTGGAGGGAGTTGATGAACGGGTGGGCGCGGAACGTGGGTTGTGCGAACGCTGCAGGAATGCTGCGCTCGAGCGCGACGTCAGGGCGCGCAGGAAGGTGTGGGACGAGCTCCCGAAGATCTTTGATATCGAGGTAGAGGGATGGGTTACTCTGGATCCGTCGAGCGGAGGCGAAGGAGGTGACACGGTCCTGGCTGCGCCGCTGCAAGTTTGCGGCTCGGCAGGGTGGGCAGCATTTGGGACTCTGGGACCATAGCCATGTTGAACAGAAGTGATCCTGCTTGTTTCAGTGGTGTATATTTCTCCCTAGGTGTGCGACAATCAGGTCAGGTTGGTGGATATTTCTACCCCCAAATGGCAAAAGACGAAGGATGAATTCAAAGTTGATTGAACTCTCGTCAATTCGGAGGGTATATACGTTCGAGTCGCCACCAGTGCAAAGCTTCTGTAGAAAATACAATCGCAGCGGCTAATACGTGACCATTAAGTGTCACAGTTCACGTCACAAGGACTGTTACACTGGCAGCACTGACGCGAAGTACTTCCTTCCTTTCCTTCCGCAGACTACTTGCGTACGTTCCGTGCAAGGCTTGCTCTCCACATGGCACCCGATCGCCAAGAAATGCGTCCAAGCAAGCGATCTTGCATCCAGGCCAGTCGAGACCCAGGCTCCAAGGAGTCGGTAAATCCATCTGGGTGTGAGCCGTCGTCGACGTCGGAAAGCACCGCATGCGACTTCGAGCGGAGCGAGGAGTTCTGGCTGGAGGATGGTAGCATCGTGCTTGTGGCACAACGAACCGGCTTTCGCGTTTACCGTGCACTCTTGGCAAGGCAGTCTGCGGTCTTTTCCGACATGTTCTCGTCGTCGACGCCGAGCGCGGATGAGATGTTTGAAGGATGTCCCGTGGTCCACATCTCTGAGACTGCGGAGGACGTGGCACACTTGTTTCGTATCCTATTGCCCGCCTCGAAACCGATGTGAGTCTCTTGATTCTCCTCTCAGAGACCTGTTGAGACATTTTGACAACTAACGCGCCGGCCATTGCAGGCTGTTTTCCCGCAGCTTCAGCTATTCCTTCGATCAAATTTCCGCCATCGTTCGCCTCGCGCACAAGTACGACATCCAGGACGTCCTCGAGCAAGCGATCGCCTCCCTTGAAGACTTCTTCACGAGCGACTTCGACACCTGGGAGCGCCCCAACAAGCAAGTGGTCGCCGTCACACTCGCGCAATCGATCAGCGTCGTCAACTTGGCGAGGCTCGTGGATCGGCCTTCGCTGCTCCCCGTCGCATTGTACCGGTGCGCTCTGCTGGGCAGCAACGTCCTCGGCGGCTACAAGAAACGCGATGCCTCCGTCGAGCACCTCCTCCCAGACGATCTCAGGCGCGTCATCCGTGGCCGAAATCGTCTTGCGAAGCAGGCCAACGGGATCGTCTCGGAGGTCTTCGTCGCAAAGCCCTGCGTTGAATGCACGACTCGCGAATGCTGCCAGGACGCACTCCATCGGATTCTGGAGCTCGCGGTCGCTGACCACGGCTGCTCGAGCCCTAACGTCCTCGAGAGCTGGGACGATGTGATCGAAATCTGGGGGGAGGAGGAGGGTCTCTGCGATGCCTGCCAGCGGGCCGCGGTCGAGAGGGATCTCAAGGCTCGTAGGCGGGTGTGGATCGAGCTTCCGGACGTCATCTTCGGCCTGGGGGTGGACGGACCGCATGGTGCAGCAGGGGAAGCAAACGACGTCATGTCAGAAGCTGCATAGCGGGAATATTATTTTCATGGTGAGCAATGCATTCAAGATGTACTCAGTCGCACCAGAATTGACTCACCGTTCACGCGCTATGTCAAGTATGACATGGTTTGGTAGAATTTTCAAAACCCGTCTGCCATGATTCTCTGAATAGCGATTCAGCTTGTCCCTGCAGAATATATATATGATAAAAATGCTCTCATAAGCCTGGTTCAGATCATTCGAGTTCTGCAACCCTTTTCCTGGCACTTTTACCTCCAGTCCCTCGAGTTTGCCCCAGGGTGCCCTCGCTTTGATCTACTTCCTCATGCGCCAGCCCGCGCAATCTTTAAACTAGGCATACATCAGAGTTACGATTGCGCATTTTGACATGTTTCACAATCGTATGGCCCCCATACGATTTGGCTGTCTTGATTCACGACCCGCGCGATACGACTCTCTGCGATCTTGCGATGTGACCTGGTCATGGCTCTGCGACCATCAAGCTCTGCTTCCTTCAGGCCCTTTGGACTGTCAATGTCGGGCAGCTCGTCGACCGCCTCTCCCTCGTCCCTTCTCCTTCTACAGGTGCAACCACCATCCGTAGCGCTGCCATCGATGGGTGCGAGCGCAAAGATGAATCTCGCGAGCACTCTATGCACGAGGATGAAGAGCGCCGCATTGGCCAGCGGATTCGGCTCGCCGGCTGTGAGGCCTCGCACGTAATTTCCCTCCTCGCAAGACTGTCATACAATGGCTGTATAAATCATACGCAACGCTGCACTGCAAGCGATGCTGTGCAACACTGTCACGTATGAGACCGCACTGAACACGAGCGTGTTGGCGGAGGTTCAGCCACTCGGCATGAGCGCACGCCCTATGCGGGCTCTCTAATCATGCTCTATGGCGGCGCGAAGGTGCGGAGGAGGGTGTAGTACTCATTGCTCAAGATTTTGAAGATCATATTTATTCATACACTTCTATCTATCATGATCATTTCTTTCACTGACTGACTCTGGAGTAGGCGCGGTCCATCTATGACTATCACACGGCATTTGTCGTGTCCGTGTCGATTTGGGAAAACATTATTTTTCTATTATCCAGATCTGAGCAGGTCTCCGACACGGTGTGCTTGAAAATCTTGAGCTGGATTGGCGCAGCGGAGGACCCAGTAGGCGTGTCCCCGTTGTTATGCTGTCAGAATGTCAATTAGATAACACCGCACATAAGATAGCCCGAACAGCAGCTCTGAGCATAACGCACATGCGAGGTTCCTTGTTGTCTAACGCTAGGGAATGAACCAAACCCAGGTGACGAATTTGCGAGGTTCCCCTCTTTGGATGATGTCATAATCCCGAGTGCTCCTCGAGAGTTTAGCCTGTGAGACATGCAGTCAGTCCATATGCTAGCCACTACTGCTGAAGAGTACTCACGCAGCTAGGAAGTTTGTTGCATACACTGGTTGAGTTTGTCCAGCAATAATAACATATTAGCGACCCTTAGGCATAGCATGAATAAAAGACTGGGTTTATATCAGCTCACATTTGATAAGAATGCATGATGGTGTCACCCAAATAAGAGTGTGAGGCCATGCAGCTGACTGCAAAAAGTTGAGAATCAAGTTTCAGGGCCCGGAGCTCAATCGAGCCTGAGATAGACCTACAGATACCACGTTGGCAATGTGAAATCCTCTATAAAATCCATGCTATTAACAACTTAAACAATGTGTTACCAAAAAGAACACTTACAGGGTAACTAGGCCTGCAATTGCAATCACGAGAGTATAAACAGGTTTAATCTCTGAAATATGAGGTGTAGACCTACCAGTGCTGAGTGCGTACACAATGAGGTGGTCGAGCATTGAGTTTGTCCTGTATTGCACAACAGTGAAACAAATCATGAGTCAGAGAAATAAGTTGCTACTAATAAACAATGCCTTTGTTTACCTGCGAAATCCTGTATGTAGATTCCGAAGGACAGAAAATAAGAGAACCAGTAATTGTCAAGTCTACGCCCATTTGTATTGAGGTACCAAGTGTGATGATCCACTAAATCATATAATTGTCAGAAATGTTTCAGAAAAATACCTATTCTAATCGCACTGAAGAGTCAACTAGCTCAGACATGCTGTGAGCCTGAAACCTGAATTTGTGCAACATCAGTGACTACCTCTGCTAGAATAGAGGTCATAGACAAACATCTTGATAGAGAGGACTATCATGATATGGTAACATGTCAGTATAATAGTAGCCCAGGTATATGGACGTGTTGAATGTGACCGCACTGGTAAAGCATGCTAAATATGTTTATTGCTTAAGTCATGTAGTACTTTTGTAGTATAAAATAGTACATACCATTATATCCAAACATCATCAAGACCTTTGGGTTGTATTGCATTAGATAAGAGATGACAGAGAATTAGAACATAATCCTGACCAGAACAGGAGCCATGCGGCGGAATTTTGGAAACACTAGATATCTTATGGTTCACAAATTTGTTGCATGCATGACGTTGCAAAGTATGAAACATACTTATGCATACCCGGCGGGCGAAGAAAACTGAACAAAGGAACTGTCATTATTTCTCAACTTCTAGTAACATTAATGTGTCTTAGGCTTACCATTGCGACATAGCACCAGTCACAGACTGCGAGAAAGGTTGAAACTATTAGGGGCTCTGCTATTGACATATAACTGCATACTTACTCCTGTAACTGGCAGGAGCTGCATGGAGCACATGAATATTTATGTTAGCTTGTAGCTGTGAGTGACATTTGAAACTCGTACCCGAGCAGACCTGTTTGAGAGTTTCATAATTGGATAATTTTAGACAGGCCCAGACATGCTGGTCCTAGACTATGATACTCACCACACCAGCCGGGACTGGAACACAGCGATTGGGTCCCAAAACAGATTGACAGCATAGTAATAACTGTCAACAATCTTGTGAGCCTCGAAATTTGGAATACAACTCTCCAATAAATAATGTACCTTGCATGCACCATTAGTACAGTCGAAAATGTCTCAAGTGTCCTGCGAGTTTAGCTCTTAGTATAGAATAGGATAATTGAAGAATTTGAGCTTAGTACATCATGATTCCGACCTGGTAATATAGCAGTGAGTTAATGAAATGTAAAAATCAAATGTATGACTTCATACCCATATTTTCAAGAAGCGGTGGTCATGAGGAAAGCTCCGCCAGTACTGATATGCTTGCAAGTATGTAATGCCACAAAGGCTGCTCATCTCCGTCAGAAAAAATGTTAATGAGAAATGCGATTGATACAACTTACAAAACACTGATGAATGCGCCGATAAACCATGCTCCGAGAGTATTATCCACCGGGAATGGAGAAAAACTGGCTGCGGAACTGGGAGGAGCAGAAGGAGACATAGTAGGTGTCATGGCAGCTGAGATAGAGAAAGGCATAGTGACAAAGGTGAATAGATGTAGAACAGCTGAAAAAGCTTTGCAGTGTGCCAGTGCTTCTTAGAAGGGGGAGGGGGCTGATACCGGCATTGTCACGAGCAACCAATCGAGTATTATTTATAGGCATGCTCGAGTTCTCAGAGGCGGAACATGCAAGGGCGATGAGTGTACATATCAAGAGGACTGCGCCTGCCACTGCAATCTATCAGTATATACGAACTCAAATAACAAGCCAGTCCGATCTCGTGAACCGTAATGCAACCAGTTTTTGTATACACACCTTCTCTCTACGTTGTGTACTCTTTGGTGCGACATCAAGATCTATGATTCAATTCTGAACTCTTAAACAGGGAGAAGATATATCTATCATTGCTATTCAAAACAGATGTCTTCAATGTCCAATATATGCAGATAGATAAGAGCACGTGGAGATGGTCGACGACGAGGGCAATTACCCGGGTATTAGCATGCACGGAAGAGTCGACGTATATCACGAATCTGCCAAACTCACGGCATACCAGCGACAGCAGTGGTAGCATCTATCAAACCATGTTTTTGTGCGCCCCAGTTCTGCATGCCACTTGAAGGATTTCTATTGCCCGTCCTGAAATGCGATGAATCAACCTAAACCTACAACATGGATACAAACATGATCACGATGACTAGATGAACACTTTAAGGGAGTTCAGTGCAAGAAGTTATGGTCTTGTCTGCGAGTGGCTGTCCTATCTCCAGACTTCCAACCCTCTCCAGCCCTTCCATCCCGATGTGTACAGTAGCACGCCGAAAAGGAACACTCGAGGACAGTGACAGATGGTCTCAGCGTCGCGCTCCACTGTGGACCCAGAACGCAGCCTGTAAATGGGCCTGCGAGGCACTTAGGACGCAGGCTGAGACAGCAGAGCTGCATCCCCGTGAAACATCGGATGAAGAATCCCTCGTTACTGAGGCCTCATGTTTGGGAATGCGGGGCCGACACTGCTGGTACTCTGGGGTACGACGAAGCTCGGAGATGATCCTGGAGCGACTACCTTCACATTTAAACACAGCCTGGAGCGTCGCATTACACCGAAGACAATGACCGGGGTGGAGAGGAGCATGGTGTCAACCGAGTCGGTCTGAAGAGTCACGACGTCCATCGTTTGTGTGACTGGGACGGTCGCACTGGGAAAAATGGTAGAAAATCGAAGTTACACCTATAAAGAAATCATAACTCGACAGGGTGATATATCTGGTACCCGTGTCCGTGGCCTGTGGACGCTGACATAAAACGAAACATGTCTCTGAAGGAGGACGACTGGATTCGACCTTGGACAGGGCGCAGCTGAGATTAAGACACATACCTTCCACCCACTCCCCGTGATACAAATCCATATACTGCGACAAAGAAATTGACAATATGCGGATTCTACTGAGGAAAAGGGTGCATTTTCAGGGAAGCGCGGCCCCGAAAGCGGGAGAATAGCTGAGCATTATACCTGTATAGCTCTAGCCATCTGAGGCGCCATCGACGTTCGCTGCGGGCCTTGTTTTGTAATGAATTCCCGTAGTCGCCTTCCACATCGACGGCTTTTTTGTAGTATGTGCGGAATACTAGCAAGCCTGATAAACAGAGCAGAGGGGGAAAGGATGAGAGAGCTCGGAGTTAGCAGCTAGGCGCGTCTAACCTCTGGAGGGGAACGATTAGTCACAAATCACGTGGCAGTCTGTCACTTCTACTGCCAGTTCGTGCGCTGCGCTCATTGCTAGCCCTCTCACTGCTAAACCTACCTTCCTTCTTCTTCCTCCGCCGATAATAGACACACTCGTGCAAGAAAGCGACTTCGCGGCACAGAAGAAGCCGCTGTAGGGCCGTCCCGAGCCAACGTTCCCTCCTGTGAAGATCTGAACAAGCTTCAAGACACGCCACGACGAGTTCTGGTTCGATGATGGGAGCGTCGTCCTCGACGCGCGAAACACGGGCTTCCGAGTCTTTCGTTCCTTGCTGGCAGCCCAGTTAACGGAGTTTTCCGATATGCTCTCGCCCTCGAGTCCCAATGTAGAGGAGATGTTGGACGGCTGTTCGCGGCTGTTCAGTCGTCCATCTCTCACACTCCTGGGCCGCGTCGCATGTTTCCTGGGGGCGCTCTTGCCCAAATCCGAACAAATGTACGTCCGACTCCCTCCAGTTCAATTCATGGATTATTGCATTCCGTATTCCGATCGCCCTGCAAGCTAGGCTATATGCGCGCAACCCTCGCTTCTCCTTCCGCCGCATCGCAGCCATCATCCGCCTCGCGCACAAGTACCACGTCCAGGACCTCCTGGACCAGGCCACCCTCGCGCTCGGAGAGTATTTCTCCAGCGACTTCGACACCTGGGAGAGCGACAGGGTCGCCGTCGGCACGCCATCGCCGTAGTGAACCTCGCCAGGCTCGTCGACAGACCCGCCCTCCTCCCCATCGCGCTGTACGAGTGCGCGTTGCTGGGCGGCAGCGTCTTTAAGGGCTCCAGGCGCGGCGGGGAGCTGGTCGAGGATCTCGATCAAGGCGACATCGTCCGCTGCATCGAGGGCCGGAACAAGCTCGCCGCGAAGGCCGTAGCGCTCATCGCGGACGTGTTCGTCACGGAGCCCTGCACGCGCTGCGAGCGGTGCGGCCGCTGCAAGGGCGCGCTGAAGACGATGCTGGAGGACGCCGTCGGCTGCGACGACGCGTCGGACCCGGACGTCCTCAAGGGCTGGGGAAGCACAATCAAGGACTGGGCGAAGGACCTTCGCCTCTGCGGCCCTTGCGAGAAGGCCGCGCTGGATCGGGACACTGCAGCGCGCAAGCGGGTGTGGGACGAGCTCTCGGGTATCTTCGGCATCGAGGTTGAAGGGTGGAATTCGAATGGCTCGGAGGATTTGGGCTTGGGGGGCTGGACGTGATTCGGACGCAGCGGCGGTGGACGCGACTACTGCATAGCAGCTGCCCACTGCGGTGAGCATAGTCTACAATGTGGCAATTGCCGGCTGTTCTCACTGACCTTTGAAAATATATCGACGCGGTCTGCTCTCGTAACACATTCGGATACGTTCCCAAGTTCAAGTACCGCGGATGTCAGATTTTGAGAGTGCCATACCTCGCGTGTGATGCTTTGCTATGCGAGTGTCCTATCTATTCTCATGAGTATTCTGTCTCCCATATTCTACGCATGTCTCACTGTACTGGGTCTATGAACCATGGCGGTGAGGTAGGGCTCGACCGCGGGCGTGACGTTAGCCTTTCATCACGTGCCTCAGTGTCACCCAGCGGTCCTTGTCACAATTCTGCTCGGAGTCCTTCGTCGCTCGGTTGCGCATACACCCACATCCACTTGTCCCGACATGTCCTCTAGTCAGGAAAACAGGCCTCAGAAAAGGCTTCGTACCTCGCAGGACTCTACTCCGCAGCTCTCCACGGCGCAAGGTACCTCTCTCGACGGCCTCAAGCATCATTCGGAGTTCTGGTTTGACGACGGGAGCATCGTCCTCGTCGCCCAGAACACTGGCTTCCGTGTCTTTCGCACACTCTTGGCAGCACAGTCGACCATCTTTGCAGACATGTTCGCCTCCTCGAGCCCAGACGCAGAGGCGATGATCGACGGATGTCCTGTGGTCCACCTTTCCGACTCTCCCCAGGACCTCGCTCATTTCTTACGCGTGCTCCTGCCCAAGGCCGATCCTATGTAGGCCTCCCCTCTGACGTTGTATCCTCTCCGTATTTATTCATGGCAAAACTTGTTTTAGCCTCTTCTCCCGCAAGGTGCGCTTCTCCTTCCCCCAAGTCTCCGCCATCATACGCCTCGCGCACAAGTACAACGTCCAAGCCGTCCTCGACCAAGCCCTCTCCGCCCTCCAATACGCGTTCCCCAGCGACTTCGACGCCTGGGAGCGCATCCAGACGCAGCCCCCAGCGGTCAAATTCAAGGACGAGCACGCGATCGCAGTCGTCAACCTCGCGTTCCTCGTAGACCGGCCCTCGCTCCTCCCCGCCGCCTTCTACCGCTGCGCGATGCTCGGCAGCGGCGTCCTCGACGGCTGCACACTCGGCAGCGGAAAGAGGTCTCGGAAGGCCGCATTTTCCATGGGCACGGCCACGGCCGAGCGCGAGCACTTGGAGCTGGTGAATGCGAAACGCACGATCGACGGGCGGAACGAGCTCGCGTCGCGCGCGCTCGGCGTGCTCCTGGACGTATTTCACGTCGGCCCGTGCGCGGGGTGCGACACGCGCGACCACTGTGGGCCGGTGCTGGAGTCGATGCGGCAGTGGGCGCTCGAGGACGAGAAGGCGGCGGACGCGGACGTCTTGGGGAGCTGGCGGGAGCAGATCGAGCTGTGGTCGTGGGATGCGGCCAGCGTCGTCTGTGGGGAGTGCAAGAAGGCGCTGATTGAGGGAGATGTGAGGGCGCGCAGGCGTGTGTGGCGCGAGCTCCCGGAGATCTTTGGTATCGAGGAGGAGGTGGGCTATGTTGGTGCGAGCGAGTATGAATGTGATTTTAGCGACAGTGATTGAGTTGTGGAGGCGTAGATGAGAATGGTGAGCATCTTTCAGGGTGGACGGTCTCTTCCTTTCTTGACAGGATGTAGGAATTATGCATATATGCTAGTTCATAATGTTATGAGAGGCCACACGAAACTGCATCATGGATTATGTTACGCGAGAGCTCTGGAAATAGTATATAAACTCTGAAGGACCTTGTTGCCACGCGCATGTTTCGTGATTCATGCATGCTCGTCGGTACGCATGCCAGACGAGTGGGCTTTGCGAGATACACTGAGTGGCGGTGTTTGCTACCGAGACCTCATTCCCTATTTGTCATCGCACATTTTGTGTGCCACGTCGGTCCACTGTCCCCGTCACAATCTTGGCTAATTCCGCCTCGACCGAGCTGAGCTCTCCGTTCTCCGATCGTTCTCCAGCCACAGCCTATTCTACATATCGACATGTCGACCTCAGATTCCCCAGGCACACGACCTCCCAAAAGACCGCGCACCTCTCAAGGGTGTCCTACACCGCCCTCAAGTTCCACCAAGAGTACATCGTACCACAAGCCCCTCAAACACCACGCAGAGTTCTGGTTTGACGATGGCAGCATCATCCTCGTCGCACGGAACACCGGCTTTCGCGTGTATCGCGCACTCCTCGCCACGCAATCTCCCGTCTTGGCAGGCCTCTTCTCGTCGAGCACCAATGCCGGCGCGGAGATGCTGGACGACTGTCCCGTCGTGCACCTTTCGGACGAGCCGCTGGACGTGGCACATTTCCTTAGGGTGCTCCTGCCAGGTTCTCAGCTAATGTAAGTCGATCTTGATCTTACTTGTATGCGTGCCAGTGCCGTCGTCGCCGTCTCGAGCTCCGCATTCACGGCACAGCACGCTTTATCAGCCTGTACACCACCACGTTTTCCTTCTCCTTCCACCAAATCTCCGCCATCATCCGCCTCGCGCACAAGTACGACGTCCCGGCGGTTCTCGACCAAGCCATCGCCGCCCTCGAGCAGTCCTTCCCGAGCGACTTCGCCACCTGGGCGCGCGGCCGCAAGCCTGTCGTCACGCTCGAGCCCGCACACGCTATTGGGGTCGTCCGACTCGCGCGGCTGGTGGACAGGCCCTCGCTGCTCCCCCTCGCGTTCTACAAGTGCGCACTGCTGGGCGGCGCGGTCGTCGACGGGTACGTGCGGGAGAACAAGTCCGTGGAGCGCCTCGACCGGGAGGACCTCAAGCGCTGCATAGAGGGGAGGAACGCGTTGGCGGAGCGCGCAGTCGGCGTGGTCTTGGACGTCTTTGGTAGCGCACGTCCGCGCGAAGACTCGGAGTGCGCGGCCCCGGACGCGTGCCGCCCCCTTCTGCGGTCTATATTCGAAAACGCGGTGTACGACGACAGGTCGACCGACGTCGACGCGCTGCAGAGCTGGAAGGAGGTCATCGACATATGGGCGCCGAAGCAGTATGCCATCTGTGCGCATTGCAAGAAGGCTCTGCTGGACAGGGAAGTAGCCTCTCGCAAGTGTTTGTGGGACTCACTCATTGAGATGTTTGACCTCTGGGACTGTGCGTGAGGTCGCGGAAAGTTCTCAGGCGTAGGCGGTCTCAGTAGTTCCCCAGGGACGGGAGAGTCGTAGGTTTTCACGGTGAGTCCTGAGTATATCATTGCCTGACGAAAGATATTGGCCTCTCCTTCTGACACATCGCTCAAACCACTCACAGCTAGGGATTTCATTTACTGGTGCAGCCTAGCTGCAGGTCTGCCTTCCTTGTACTCGCAGGCTTCCTTGCGCATGCGGCGTATACCCAAACCTGAGGCTTTTCGAAACTTCGGCATGATCTCCCCTCCCGTGTTATGCTGCCCTGCGATGTGGATTTCATAGATGATGGAGAACTGAAATGAAATGGAGCGGGTTTCGACGTCTACGAGTACTACGGTAGAGGCGGGATAATTGAGGGAGGGGCAGGAGATTTTTGCATGCTGTCAACGCGTGTTGTCACAGCCACGTGGTGTGCCTGTCACAAGAGGTTCGATGATGCCAGACATTTGAAGTGCTTGAAGCGCACGCGCCCATCTCACTGGCAACACGATGTCGACCGCTGCTCACGACTCTCGACCGCAGAAACGGCCTCGCCCTTCGGATGACTCATCTCCTCAGACCTCCGACAATGGGACAACTTGGTCTCTCCTGGGCCCAGCGACCTCAGGCGCCACTCAGAAGATCTATGGCTGGACGACGGAAATGTCATCCTCGCCGCCAAAAACTCCGGTTTCAGAGTGCTCCGCTCCTTGTTGGCGTCGCAGTCGACAGTGTTTGCCGACATGTTCTCCTCCTCGCGCTCAGATGCGGCGGAGATGTTCGACGGATGCCCAGTGGTTCATGTCTCGGACGCACCGGAGGACGTAGCACACTTCCTCCGAGCGCTACTTCCAACGTCCGAGCGGGTGTGAGTGCTTCGAGGTCCCGGAGTCAGCATATGATGCAACACTGACAGCCCCTCTTTTCGCAGCCTTTTTGCTTGTGCATTCACCTTTTCATTCCATCAGCTCTCCGCCATCATACGCCTCGCGCACAAGTACAACGTCCAGGTCATCTTGGATCAAGCGACCGCGGCTCTTCAGCAGGACTTTACCCCCGATTTCGACGTATGGGAGGGCACCGCCGAGTCAGTCGTCGACGTCGGACCCCAGCAGAACATCGGCGTAATCAACCTGGCGCGGTTAGTCGACAGACCATCCATCCTTCCCTCCGCCTTCTACAGGTGCGCGTTACTGGGAAGCAGCATCGTGGACGGCTACAAGCATGAGGACAGGTCCATCGAGTACCTGTCGCGCGAGGACGTTAAGCGCTGCATCGATGGGCAGAGCAGGCTTGTCGAGGAGTCATTTGCGATCCTCCTGGAGGTGTTCATCCCGACACCCTGCGACGCGTGCGAGACCCTTCCATCCTGCGAGGCTGCGCTGCAGTGGATGTTGAGGGAAGCGATCGATTCGACCAGGAAATCAAGCGTGAGAGTGCTCGAGCGCTGGGATGACTGGATCCGGGCGGCTGCGCAGGAATCGCACCTATGCGCTCCTTGCCAGGGGGGGGCGATCAAGCGCGAGTATAGGGCACGAAAGCGGGTGTGGAACGCGCTCCCAGATATCTTCAACCTCACAGTGGATGGCTGGCCTTCAGGCGCGAGTGGTGGAGAGGAAGATGCTGTCGCCGCCGCCGCTCCGTAGTGGTTCACAGGTGAGCAGCGTTCCTAAAAGTAGGTCATTAAAACCTGACCGCGATGGATGCTGGTGTAGGTCTGTCCGCTCACGCAGCTTGCGTTCTGTTCCAATAATCCATTCTCGCTTGATGTGTATTCTAAATTCTACACTAGTATGATCTATGCAGAATATTCTCGCCAGTACTGTCCGATATCGGTGCCGTTCATATACGGCCCTGAAAACACTCTTCATAACGGTATATTTATGTTTCCCAGTCTTGAACGCAATGACGCGCGCAGTCCCACTATTCGCGGTCGCAAGCGTACTCAGCCAAGCCGCCCCTGCTGTGGTCACGACACACCATCACGATCTTAAATATAAACTACAATCCTTTAACTTAACACATACACAAAACGCGGTTACGCTGGCGGGCATCGGAACCCTCTCGCCCCGTCTGCAGCTCGTCAGCGCTCAACGCTCAGCCACGCCCAGCTCCTCTGACCTTCGACTTTCTTCTATGCTCGCTACAGGAGAGTCCAGCTGATGTTGTGCAGGCGGCCGACCGAGAGGTCCGCAAGCTGCTCGAACGCGACGGGCGAGAGGTCGACGCTGCCAACGGCACACGTCGGGCAGGTGTCCTCGACGGCGACCGTCACCGACTTCAGGCCGTCCGCGGTCGTCACCTTGATCTGCCGGCCGCACATCGGGTTCCTGTTTCACGCCGCGCGCCCGTTAGTTCCAGTTCCAGGACGCGCAAGACGGACAGGGAAAATGTGGGAAGGAAAAGAGGGGGGTACACACAGGTTGGGGTTGGAGCCGGCGCCGGGGAAGGACTGGATGGTGTGGATGTCGATGGCGACGACGAAGTCCGCGTCGGTGTTGTAGACGCCGCACGAGCCGAGCCCGGGGTAGTAGTACGTTGCTGTGAACATGAAGATGGTCAGTCAGTCCTTGGTTCGAGAGAATATCATGGATGGAGCATCGGATGCGCACCGTCACCACCGGTGAAGGACATGTCCTGCGCGAAGCCGATCGCGGCAGCAGAGAGAACGGCGAGGGCGGCGATGGAAAAGCGCATGGTGGATAAGTGCCGGTGGGTGGTTCGGTTGGGGGAGAGAGGACGTGCTCGCGGCGGGTTTATGTAGTCGTTGGCCAGCTATGAGTGCGCAGGAGCCGTGGGCTAAGCGCGAAGAAGGGATGGAATGTGTAGGACTAGTCCTCCGAGCGGGGCCACACCGGATTCGACTAGAAGGGCGAACTTGTGAGCGTGCCAGGTGCAACCATCAAGGCTGTGCTGGAAAGTCGTCCGGCATCAGCAAAAGTGCAGAACGTAGGGGCTTCAGTGGGCTCAAATACACTGTAGCCGAGTTAATTCGAGAGACCCAATTTTGCATTGCAAACCCCTTGAGTTACATCAAATCCTGCTCAAGCCCAAGAGCGCCAGAAAAGTGTGATTGTACGAGCTTGAGCAGGACTGACCCGATCGAAGCCGATTGGCACGCGCGCTCTGTCGCATTGTGGCAAACGTCCTTGAAGCCGGTCAATCCGGGCGAATTGCATATGCTTGGAGAAATCTAGGTTCATCTTGTGCAGGCATCGCTCGGAATTCGAATGTCAGACACCAAATATATTAGGTTTAACTACGACAATCACGGTCATGGGAACACGCAGTACGGAAGCTCGCGTCAAAGTCCGTAACGAGGAGAAGATAAGTACGACATACGTACTCCGAAAGGCGAAGGAGGAAAAGAGACCATTAAAGACGAGTAAGAGGACGGGCGAAGAAGCGCAGAGGGAGATTTCGGAGGCAGAGTGCAAGGAGCCAAATTTGCGGAGAAGGTGTGAGGACAGAAGGAGGACTCACATGTGGGGGGAAGCATAACGGCTCTGGCTGCCACGCGGGTGAGCGAGTTCTGAACTGAGACTCCGACGCACCTGTATCCCACCCACAGCACTCCATAGGGATGAAAAACCAACGCACCACTCATCTCTGCGTTCCGGGACTGCATATAGGCGCATATACCCACATAGAATCCATTTCGGGCAGCGAACTTACCTCGCCGTGTGCTTGAAGCCCAAGGGAAGCCCATGCAGCGACTTGGAACACCACGTACCATTGTAGAGGGCTATACCATGAAGAGGACAGCAAGAAGGCGACCAAATCAGAGATGGTGGTGGTTGGAGGGGAAGGAAACCGGGGGAGAGCGACCGATTTTATGGGGGGTTTGGCATGTGTTGAGACGTCGGGGCTAAATCGGGACCGTCCAGATTAGGCTTCCTTCGCGCCCAAACCGCGCCCCCTGTCGTCGTCGTTCCGGTTGTCTATCTCGCTGAATTGTCAACATACAACTAAGCTGGCCCCGCAAAAGCTGAGATATGGTGGTTTATGAGCCTAGGGATGCATCTCAGTGAAGAGACCTACACCCGCGCAAGGGGGGTAAGAACAGGATCTGTCCAAGCAATTTTGCCGATCTGGCTCAATCGGCTTCACTTGTATTCGAACCCAGTCTGTACCAATTTGGGGTCCCTGCCCGATTGCCCCAATCTTGCCCGAGCGTTTTGCACTTTTGCTGATGGGTAGCGTGAGTCCAGCGCGGCTACGCGGAGATGCATATGCACCCGGATGTGCCGCTAATGTCTGGATACGAGAGGTAATGGTAGGATTCATCATCTTCCAGTTGACGCAGAATGACTGCATGTGCAAAACTGCGAGACTTCCGAAGGCGGGAGTGTTCGTCAGGCGTTGAGAACGCTAGGACGGTACTCACCATGCGGGACCGCAGATCGCTAACGAGAACGGCGGATGGCGTCCGAGGTGGCGTTGTCAAGGGAATGAGAGCAGCAGGAGGTCATGGGAACATGACAAAAAGTGAATGTTTTGTCTGGGTGGCCGAGATCAGGACGACGCTGCGGTCCATGATCGACACACGCATGGCTCACCTTTCGTCCACTTGTAGCCGTGTACACGACCATGGCAGATACACACCATTCTGTACAGATTCAAAAGTCTCCACGGCAAGGCTCCGACTGTACTGGTTGCGGAATCCCATGGTCGCTGCCAACATGACGGTAGGACGACCAGCAAATCGGGTTGATGAGTACATACTTTTTTTTTTTTTTTTTTTTTTTTTTTTATGGTGCAATCCATCCGGTCGGGCACAATGGCGCCCCTCGGTGGATTATTGCTCGGTTATGGGCAGCGCCCGGCACCTTGTCGAGGGAAATGCTTTACGCACAACGAGACTGCGATCGATAGTGTGGGACTCTCCGTTCTCTACTCAGCCAGTGGCGCTTGTCAGTTCATCCTACTCCATTGCGCTCTCCTGGTCTCGGCATACCCACTAAAACCCCCGGCAGGCCAATCCAATCGGGCGGGAGGGCATCTTCCTCACTGAGGACCCCAGCCCATGTCGCAAGGACACTACTTCGCAACAGAGCCTTCCTCCCCCATTTCGGGTTCGTCAGGCATTGGTCTAGGCGAATTCGCCTGTTCACGCGTTTCTCCCATCTGCGTCGCACCTCGGCCTCCGAGTGCCATTGCTCGGGATCGCCGTCCCGGTCAATTACTCTTTCGCACCGCAGGACCCATATCAGGTACGCTGACTCTGTCAGGATTATTCTCGTGAGTCTGTCGGTGCCAGGACACCTTTTGTCCTTCAGGACTTTCATTGAGGCGCACGGCGCGGCCAGCACTAGCCCCATGTCTGGGTCCAGGCGAATGCCGCACTTCTTTTTAATCGTCTCGAGGGCTAACTCCCACACCACCGCGCGTCCTGTTGCTTCGCAGTTCAGGATAATGTGTTCCATTGATTCTATTTGCCCGCACGCGTTACAGGTCGCACGTCCTTCGTACCCGCTGATGTTATTCCAGTACTTCCCCACACGTTGTGCATCGTGCATCATTTTCCACCAGAAGTCTCGCATCCGTCTGTCAATGTCATTGCTCCTGATCGCACGCCACAACATGCTTTCAGTAGGCGTGAACTTCAGGTGGGTTGCTGTACTCATTATGGCTTTTTCCAGATTCCGGGTTGTCGCTCTACGAGTCTCGACTGCCTTTTTTATGCGGACACCGGCGTACGCCCTCCGTTGTGTCAGGCGCCGCAGGCTGGCTCCACTTCGAAGGAATTCCATGCGCGGGCGAGGCAAGTCGATCTCGGCCCCTAGTTGCACTGCTTGTTTTGCTAACACATCCGCCCCCTCGTTTCCTTCTATTCCAGCATGCCCTTTGACCCATTTGAATGTTGTCAGAGCACATCGTGCCCGTAGCCTAGCAACAGCATCGCGTATTATTGGTGCGTTTTTTACTCCGATCCATCCCGCGGCCTCCCACTCGGGAAGGTGCTTCGTTAGACCATCCACTACATATTGTGAGTCCGAGTTTATGTGGAGGTCTAGGAACGGGGTTGTCCGAGCCACCGCCACAGAGATTGCGAACATCTCGGCTGCCTGGCTGGATTGCGTAGGCCCCGGGACCCGCGCTGCAACGTTCATCGGGTTTCGGTGGCCGAACCAGACGCCGCTTCCAGCCTTTGCATCGCCTTTCCCATTGTTATCGCAGGACCCGTCTGTGTACACCTCAAAGGTTATAGGAGGCACATGGAATGGCCGTGGTGGGCGCCGGACTGGATTGACGCGTTGGCGGGTGGGGTCAACAAACACCCTAAACGCCTCCGCCAGCGGCCCATCCTCCGTGATGGACGGATTGAAGATGATGCGGTCGTTTGCGTCTCGTGCTCGCTGATTCGCATCGTGCCTCCTCTTCGTGACGGAGAGTCCGTCCCTTTGTCTGCCCCCTTCTGGTCTCCAGAGTGGGTTTATTTTCAGGATCATCTTGTGCGCTGCTTCGACGCAGCGGCTGGGGTTTGAGCACCCCTTAGTTTCCCGATCAGCAACACACTCGTCGCAGGGGCATGACGCCCTTCTTGTATGGTTGAGATCCTCCAGGCGCAACGCGAGTTGGTTACACCCAACAACGTTCAGCACATTATGCCGTTCACGAAGGCATTTGCCAGCAGCTGTGTTCGCAGTGCTCCTGCCTTCCATGAGGCCAATGTGGTAGAAAGCTGGCAGCATGCCCTTCAGTTCCTCTGATGGGTTCGCTGCTTCCAGCCTGACGCCATATTTACCAGCGGCTTTAATCATCCGGCGAAGGTCATATGGGAGCCCTGTCGTTGCACGCGTGCTAACATTCCACGTTTGCAGGAACATATTCACGCGCGCGCTTGGGTCCACCGCTCGTGCTGCCGCCTCTATGGCTTTTGCCATGAGGCAGTCTGCCACAAACGCCCATGCGGGGCGTGCTGTGGATATCTCAAGGTATTCTCTCAGCCACATCAGGTCGATGGCCTCATTCCTTGCTTTTATATCCAGGAGCCCGATTCCCCCTTCTTCAAGCGGTTTAAAAAGGGTGTCTTGGCCTATTCGTGGGTGCGCGTCATCTTTCCACACGAATTTCAGCACCATATCATTTAGTTGGCGCTCTACTCTCTCAGGCATTCCGATCACTTTCGCCAGATATTGCGTCCTACCTCCGACTTCCATGCCAACTGCCAATGCTCGGCCCCGCATAGTCGGATTTCGTTTTCCCCATGTTGTAAGCCTCTTCTGGATTATACCGAGTGTACTTATCCATTGCGCATTTAGGTCAATGTTGTTTCCTATCCATCCCCCGAGGGAGCGTATAGCTTCGCCGTCATGGGCGACCCTCATGCCGTCCGGGAGGGATTGGCCCAGCGGCGTGTTACTTGTCCCATCAATCAGCGCTTCCCTGAAGCTCGGGGCACCCACAGGCATGCACTCCGACTTCTCATCATTGAACTTGGCTCTCGATGCTAAACACCAGCCATCTAGAACATCCTGGAGAACATCGTAATCATCATTCTCACCCATGTAGACCGTCGTATCATCCGCGAAGAGCTTCGCTACCAGTTTTTCGAGGAGCCCTGGAATTCTGAATCCTTCTATCCCAGAGTCACGCAGGGCACACGCTAGCGGCTCAATTGCCAGGTCAAAGAGGAGGCACGATATGGGGTCACCTTGGCGCACCCCTCTGGTTATGGTGAAGTACGCACTTCGTTCACCATTTACCATTACTACGCTCTTCGCTGCCTTGTACAGGTGCTGGATTGTCTTAATAAAGGTGGGTGGCATGTTCATTCGTTCGAGCACTTTCCACAGATATTCATGATTGATCTTGTCATATGCCTTCTCTTGGTCAAGTGCTATTATCGCACCATTAACTTCTTCGGCCTCAGCATAATCAATTACAAGCTTTGCCAGCTTCACATGGTCAGATATTTTCCGCCCCGGGATGAAACCGGCCTGGTCAGGGTGGATTAGCACGTCCGCTACATTGGCCAACCTGGTGGCTAAAACCCTCGTCATAATCTTATAGTCAGTGTTCAGAAGTGTGATTGGGCGGTGGTTTTCGATGTCTCTAACATCTTTTTTCAATTTGTAGATGGGACAGATCCAGCCATCTGCAAAGTCCGTGCCCGCTGCGACACCGTGCTCTTCGATGTCGTTATACATGACCGTAAGTGCTCTAACCATCCGCACAGGCTGTGCTTTACCCTTCCTAATATCTTCGTGTTCCATTCTCAGATATCGTTTCCATACTTCCGACGGCAGACCGTCCAACCCAGGTCCTTTGCCGGTGGCTGAGTCAAGTATGGCCGCCTCCACTTCCCCTTCAGTTATTGAAGCTGCGAGCCGCTCATAATTTGTACCGTCAAGTCTGACACGAAGGTGCTGTAAGGCGTTTTCGACTTGCTGCGGGTGCTCATCTACTGACAAGGTCTCGTCACGTTGCAGGCCATCGTAGTGGACCTTTGCAATGGCAGTCATTTCCCTTGTGCTTCTCGTGTATTCTTTTCTGCCGTCTGGTCGCTGCCCCGGTCTCGATAGCTCAGGAATGACCATGTTTGCCTTCGGCTCTGCATTGAGGCGAGTCCAATATTTTGAGATGGTCTCACCCTGCATCCAGTCGTTCGCTTCGACTCGCTTGCGGAGGAAACCAAAGCGTTTGCATTCTAGTTCCATCAGTCGCTCCTGCAGAAGAGCAGCTTCGTGGATGTCTGTCTGTGAATCCTTTTCACGCTCAACAGCTGCCAGTTCATTCATGTGGTCTCGGGTGCGTTCTATTGCTCTGTCCAGCTTTGGCATTTTACGCTTTGCCCTTGTGCGACCGGCATCAACGAGCTTCTTTTTGAATGTAGCAAAGATTGTCTGGGGGTTCTCAGCCTCCGTCCTATTATGTAGTGTTGCGAGTCGTTGTTGTAGGTCGTGCTCTAACGACCTCATACTGCCTAGGAACTCGGTGTCACTCAGGAGGTCCAGCGGTAGCATCCACCTGCCCTTCCCTACGTGTGGAGCTTGGAATTTGGCCAGCTTGACCACAGGCATACTGTGGTCTGTGCTGATGCCAGGGGGTTCGACTTCCCACTCGCCGGCTTGGTGTAGCAACTCACGTGCAACATAGATTCTGTCGATACGCGATTGGCTCATCGTGCTTGATTGGAGGTAAGTGAATCGCCTCTTTCTCGGGTTTTCATCCCTCCACCCGTCAACTAGACTCAGGGCTAGTTCCAGTCGAAGGAGGCTGTCGACCGACTGTGCCCTGTCCGGGTGACGCGGAAGCCTATCAAGTTCATTTGTGACAATATTTGTATCTCCCAGCATTATATCTGGGCGTGGCATCCGTCTTGTCTCTCGAGCGTGGAGCAGCTCCTTCCAGAATTGCTCATTGTCTGCAGCATCATTTGGGGCGTAAATGTTTAGGATACGGAGTTTCTTGTCTCGTGCCCAGGGTATTTGCACAAGGAGAGCCCGTCCAGGGATGATTTCTGTGGTTTCGACACCATCGTCGGTATTGATCAACCGTTTATTCAGCGCCACGGCAACTCCTCGCGCTCCTGTTGGGTTTTCTGGGTCGGCACTGCAGTAAACACTCATAGTTGCCGCAAACAGCCTGTTAAGGTCCTGCGCTCGGTCCTGTGTCATATGTGTTTCTTGCAGCGCCAGGATTGCAATATCTTTGCGTATAACCTGGTTCAGCTTGTCCCACTTTTCGCTTGCACCGCCTCCAGGGGCCCCGCTACCTCCTCTCATATTGAGGCTGGCAATCTTCAGTCGCCCCTTTGTGATCCGAGATCTCCTACGCGTACCAGTACTATCCTGTCCGCCTCTTGTTTGAGGTCCTCCATCACTTCTCCGTTCCTGATCCTGGGGGCCGCCGTGTTCGGGTGCACGATCGTGAGCGGGTTGGAAGGCCCCCATTCCGAGCCCACCTCCCGCGCTCCCGAGGCGCTGTATTCCGTTACCAACAGTGTTGTCCGTGGGTGTATGATATTCATTTATAGATGTGGCAGTTGCTTTCGTCAGCCAAGGTAGTACAACCATAACCTTAGCTCTAGTCAGTTTTCCCTCCGACACGGGTGGCAGCAGGACCACGATCAGTAGCGTGCAGAGTGCTCCAACCATAGCCCCTTCAGCCCGCAGGCCTGGTGTGCCAATCCTAAATAGGACACCATAAGTTTGTAGCCGGAAGCCGTCCTGTGCCCACATCAGTGTTATCAGCCAGTATGTTGGGCTTCCGACTGACCTGGTGGGTATACCCTTTCCGTGCTTACTGCATCACACTTCTAGGCCCACGTGCCACAAAGGTTGAGCGGTCAATTCCAACCCAGCACTCATATATCTCATGCACCCATTCCATCGTTTACACGGCCATACGCTATTCACTACACACCACAGCAGGTCTACAGTTCTTTACGGGAAGAAGCCTCGTCCATGACCCCTTCCTCCACGCTTAGCGCCTCTACCAGCGCCGCCACGCTGGCTCGCTCTTCCGTCTCGCGGCGCCTCTCCGGACCCTGACGGTCCAGCTTGCGGAGTCGCGTGCTGACGCGAGTACTCTCCAGATCCAGCTTGCGGACCATGCCATCCCGGTAGCCGTTCGAAGGGACAGAGATGTGTGGGGTGGTCAGTGCTGCGGCATCCCGCACACCACGTAACGTGTCGCGCGACGGCCGTCGTGTTGGTGGGGCTTTCATAGCGCCGTGATCGGAGCTCGGCCACCAGTGCGCGCCAGCGCACCAGGTCGTTCGTCGGGGAGGTCATGTACACATTGGCCACGATGTTCCCATTGTTCATTGTGAAGATGCGGACATCTAGGGTGTTCAGGACATACCTCACGGCATTCTCGGTAGTCATCCCAGCAAAGCGCGGGTTGTCCCGAACCATGTCTGCGATCCTGGTCCTGACCGACTCCTCCTCAAATACGCGCCGAACCGTGCCGTAGATTTCTCGTCTGTCCCCGTGGGCAAAACGCTCGAGAGAGAATAGCCAGGTTCCGAAGACCAGCTGCGAGGAGTAGGGGAAGAAGGTCATATTGGGGTATGAGTAGACACGTCTGGCCACTCCTTCGATGATCTGTTGGGGTAGGAGGCCGTGGACGGTGAAGACAGTTGGACGGGCTTGGGCGCCACGAGGGTCGTCAGGGTCATGCTCCGGGGGAATGACATAGATCGCTTGTGTTTCGGGGATATTGAACGCCCTCCGCATAGCGAGTTCGAGGTCGTGCGCTGCCCGACGGTTTGCAGCGAAGTCAGTAGTGTATCGATAGTTCCAGACCTGGGCAAGCATAAGGGTGTTCGGTGGTGCGCTCGAGACACGTCTCACCCATGCTGCTGGCATTCCGTCCGCCAGCTCGAAGGCATCCTGCCTGTGCACGATGGGGAAGCCTCCAGGGGGAGTCGGTGTGCGTGGACCGTCCGCCGTGACGTCTTGCATGACCAGTGGGATAGGGCCTACGGCAGGCATGAGCGCCTCGGGCAGGGGCGGAACAGGAGGACCGTGCTGGATGAGAGGGCCGCCATGCTGCGGAGGGATGATTGGGAGTTGCTGGAGCGGTTGGCGAGGCTCTGGGCGGAGCAGCGGTGGCAGCGGAGGAGGCGGTTGGTTGTTCCCAGTCAGAGGGTGCGGAGGAGGGAGCGGGTGGGTCGTCCGTCCTTGGTCTACGACGTTCTCCTCAGGCACAGTGGCGAGGGGCCTAGCAGGGGGGTTCCGTCGAAACTGGCTGTCGAACATGCCTGAGGCGACCATCCGGTAAGGGAGAGGTGTGCGTTCGCGGCCATGCCTCCGTGATGTGACAGGCGCGTGGCCGTCACTGGTGCCCATGTGTGACGGCTGTGAGGCCATGCTAGCAGCCTGTCGCGCTCCTTCTCCTGATCCACTGGCTGCACCTTGATCAGCTGCTGTTTGTCTCTCGTTCTCCTTGTCCTCGTCTGCCGGCCCTTCGTACAAGGTCGCTTCGCTGTCTAACCCTCGCAAGATGGGAGGGGGAGGGTCAAAGACAGGTGGATCAACCTCCATGTCGTCCTGGCCATCCGTGGTGTTGGCCTGCGTTGGCCGGATGGGGGTCTGGGCTAGGAGGTATGCGGGAGGAGGTGGCCCACGAAGGAGGATGGGGGACTGAAGGGTATGCGGTTGAGTGAGATGGTTGAGGGGGGGACCAGGGGTACGTGCTTCCGTCCGCACTGACGTGGTAGCTGTCGATGAGGACGCTTGTCCACTTCCTGATGCGTGTATACTCCCCAGGACTGGTCCCGGGTGCAGGCCTAACCAGCTCGGGCGGGGCACGCGCTGCTGACCGAGAGAGCGCCGTCGTTGTTCTTCGATGCTAGGCGACCCCGACCACGGACGCTTCACAGGGCCTTGGGTTGGATCTTGGGCCTCGAGTTCGCGCAGGGGCAGGATCCAATCGCGTTCAATGTCTATCGTCTCCGCACCTGGTGGCGTTGTAGGGGTTGGAGGGCGGGAGTCTGGCTCAGGACCCAGAGAGGAGGTATGTACTCAAGGCTGCTAACGCTTCCTTCGTCGTCTGCTGAGGGTTCTTCCGTCATCAGCGGGACCTGCGAGCGGATCTCAAGGCGAGGAGGCTTAGGGCTTGAAGTGGCCGTGGGCCCCTCGGCGTTTGCCCCTGCTAGGGCGGCAGAAGCATGCACTTCTCTTTCGTTCTGTCCCCTCGGTGAGGCTATTTGGGATTGTCCTAGATAGCACGGTGCTCACCTCGACCACAGGAGACCCTTGCTCATTGGCGGCAGGCTCAGCAGCACTGCGGTCCAGGACACTTGCAGTTATTATCGGGGAAAGCTGCGGAGTGCCCAGCGGGACTGACGGAGGCGGGGGGGGGGACCTGAGGACCTGGGCGAAGGTCCGGTCAGGTGTCACCGGCGAGGACCTACGCCTCAACAGCCCCATGATCGGAGAGACCGGGTCGCCCTGGACTTGACCAACGAGGGGTTGAGGGAGCACCGCGGTTGCTCCTTCGCCATTCCCACCGACTGCCGCGGGCTCTCCAGGGTGCGTGGCAACGGCTTGTGGAGGGAGGGACCTGCAGCGGCAGCGGTCAGGGTGGTGTTCGCGGCCGTCGGGGGCAGGACTATGGTTAGCTTGGCCGGGGAGTACTCGTTTTCTCTACTCTCAGACCTCGTACGCGCGTTCTGACGACGTTTCCCTTTGCTGCGATTGCGCATGGCTATTCGGCGGGGTGCTAAGGCGTATGAGAAGCGTAGAGCAGAGGTGCGTTTCCGGGGGGAGTCGACTGTCATGGGTCGCTGCCCTTCTGTTTATTATCTGACGGCTTCTGGTTGTCAGGTTCCATGGTGGCTCGAGCTGGTTGTCGGGAGGCATGCCATCGCCGACATAGGGGAGGCCGTTTCATTCCGATGCTCAGGTGTTTCAAGGCACATTTCCTTGTCAATTGGTGGCCTGCACCTCGGACATGATAAGGCAAGCAGCGTATGTCTGCGTTCTGTTTTGCTGAGCTCATACTTGTGCTGATTGCAGGCGGCCTCAGTGGGCCTGTAGGCTGTCCTAGTCTCGCGGTTTCATCCGAAGCTGTCTTTTTGTGGCTCGGCAACCTCGGCTTCGCTCATCTTCGTGCTCTACTGGGGGGGAAGACGGGGCGGCGGTATTCCTTCGGGTCGGCTTTCCATTCCGTTATCTCGTCTCCACCCGATGCTGGGCTCGCTGTCTTTCGTGTTGGGCTCACTGTTCGTCTCGTCTGTGCAGGGCGACACCTCGGCTCTCCAGCTCCTCACTCTGAGGCAGGGTGTGGGGGAGTCTTTGCCGGCGTATGGTGTGTGGGGAAAGTTGGTACAGTAGTGCTTGCTTTTGTCGCGTAGTCTACATACAGCCTACCACTGCAATTTAGTACACCAGTTTTTCCTCTAGTGATCAGAGGTGTAGTGCACCATGGATCCAGCCCGTTGGCTATTCCCTCTGAAGGGCGACGCCTGGCTACAGCAGCTGAGGGACAGAGCCCTGAACGTTTGAACCCGCGCTCGGGGGGCCTTTCTCAGGCGCAGGCGTATAAGCCTGGAGGGAGCGGCTCTCACCACCTCTTCATGCACTTACAAGTCAGAGGCTTCTGGTGTGCCTCATTCTGCCTTCCACAGTTATTTTGCCGTGCAGAGACAGCTTCACCGAGTCTGGCTCGTTTCGATGCGTTGCATTCTATAGAGTACAGGACCCAGGCTGACCGCCCTAGAGCCAGCCGTGGGAAAACGCACCATGGTGGTGGTAAGAGGGAAAGGCCTTTTGGTGTGGCTTGATGAGTACATACTTGCCAGCAGTGGAGTCGCATTCATATAGAGTCTTGACGTCGTGAACGAATCAAGGAGTTCTATAGTCCTTGTAAATCCGTGGAAAGAGCTCAACATTCTCTAGGGCTGTGAGAGTCGATTCAACTGAAGAAGAAACCAGGAAGGTACGCGCGAGTCGGACATGCGAACGAAGCTTCGTAGCGGGGGTACGCAGGAGAAGGGATCTTCGGAAACAACCGGCTGTCGCGTGACCGTGTGACGGAACCTCGTTGTAGCGCGGCTCCGAGTTCGAGGCCAGACGGGCTCCTCTTGCTCTCCCCCACCGTGTCCCACCATGCCAAACCCCACCACTACTCGCCAACCGAAGCGTACGAGGCCCTCTGACGATGCCCAAGACACGGATTCATCAATGTCCTCTTCTGCTAGTTCCACCCTCATGCTTCGTCGACACACCGACTTCTGGTTCCAGGATGGCAACATCGTGCTCGTGGCTCGGCGCACGGGTTTTCGCATCTACCGTGGCCTGCTCTCCTCTCAGTCAACAGTTTTTCGGACATGTTCGCCTCAGCGACCTCTAACTCCGAGGAGACCTTCAACGGGTGCCCGGTCGTACACCTCTCTGACTCACCGCACGACCTCCGCCCATCTCCTCAACGTCCTCATCCATAAGAAGCGCATATAGTGAGTGTTTTCTCCTTTATTAGAACGATAAACTCATGCACCCTGTTGCTTTTGCGTGTGATGTCTTTTTCTGTCAGTTACCAGGCGACGGACGGAGATCCAGTCCGCACTTTCGAGGAGGTCTCGGCTCTCGTGCATCTAGCGCATAAGTACCACATCCAAGCTGTCCAAGACCAAGCTCTTGCTTCCCTTCAGCTTCTCGACTTTACAAGCGACTTCGCTACCTTCTGCAAGAGCTTTTCAAAAAAGAAGCTCGTCACTATGCCTGCAGAGTCCATGGGCGCGATGCATCTTGCGCGTTTGAAAGACACCCCATCTATGCTCCCTCTCGCTTTGTACAACTGCGCATACCTTGGTACAGCAGTCTTCGATGGCTGGAAGCGACGCGACGGCACCATCGAGGAGCTCTCCCCCGCTGACCTCCAACGGTGCATCAACGGTCGCATCATCCTCAGTCGGGAGCAGTTCTCTTTGCTCCTGCGGCTCTTCAAGGCCACTCCGTACGCTGAATGCAACTATCCTGAGCACTGCGAGGAGGGTCTCCAGAAGATGCACGACGCTGTGGTCCCTGCGTGGGCTTCGACGGGCTGGGAGGCGCTCGCGGACTGGACGGGCGCGCTGCGGAGCTATGTGTCCAAGTACGACCTATGCGAGCTCTGCGGGGAGATGCTCTTGGACCGGAACCGGCGGGAGCGGAGGAAGGTGTGGAACAGGCTTCCGGAAATCTTCGGCGTCGAGGTCAAGCAGTGGGGGGAGCCCGAGTCCGAGTCCGAGGATGAGTCCGAGGACGAGTGATTGTGAGCGTGACTTTCACTTCTTGATCGTGAACGTACCCCCCCTCCCCCTGCTTGCGTCTGATGGCGAGCCCTGTCTGTCCTGGTGCATACAGCACTTCCTGCCTGCGCTTCTGTTCTGGTGCCCGGCTTGACTGGACGAGCTTCCGTTTGACTCCTTCGACGATGTGCACTGTTGCTCTTCTGCGATGTCTGTGTGTAGCTCCGGATTCGTCACGCGCTTGCTCCTTGCTCTCAGACGTGTTTGGTGTTCGATGCGTCAATATACAAGGGATTTTTCTGCAGGATTTCAAGGAAGTCTCGAGCTCAAGTTACTTGCCACCAACCGAAAACAGGTGGGACAAGCGCAAGCAAGCAGGACCGCACATGCACAAGGCATCTCCTTTGTCACGGTCGCTTCGCTCGTGTTCCGCTCGACTGAGGTCCTTCCCCTCATGTGCGCTCACCTGAAGGCTGGTTCCGCCACACCGCGCCTGAACTGGCTCCTTGGATAGCTTCGAGCGGTATGATGGTTGCCGGGTTCCAGGCGGCAACGCCGGCCTCACCGGCAACACGACCGCCGCTCTCCGTATAATTATTTCAGGCTTGTCCTCTCCCAGTAGACCGGAAGACGTGTCTTCAACGTCAATATCCGATGGCGACGAGCCGTTCGCAGGATGCTGGTTCATCCATGTCTCATTCTGCTGCCTGAACGTGATGACTGTACATCCTCTTGTTCCGCCGGCGCCGTCGAGGTGATCAAGTTCGCTCGCCTAACGTGCAAACTCCCGAGCCTCTCTGTGACTTTTCCATTTCAGCACACCTAGTGGCGGCAGACTTCTCGACGACTGGACGCATGGGGGCGACAGCATCGAGCAGCTCTCCGTCGACGATCTCCGCCGGTGCCTCGGCTCGCGCTGCCTCCTTGCGTCTTAGGCGGCATCTCTTCCGTCATGCGTCTTTCCGGCAGGCACGCGGCTGGCTCGAGGCCTACAGGACGCTGTGCCCTGCCTGCTCTCGCGACAGTGCACCTGAGACGACCCTCATGCGCATCCGGGCAAGCAGTAGCCCTGAAGGAACTGGGGGCTGATGATCGAAGAAATCATCCAGCAAAAGGAGGGAGAAACAGACGATGCTAGTGAGCACGGGGCGGTGTGCGAGAAGGCGCTATCGCGGATGCAGGTAAACTGACGGGAGAGGTACATATGCTCGTAGGCCTTGTGCCCGAGCTCTTCGAGTTGGGATTTCCGATTCCAGTCGCCCGTGGGGTTGTGGAGGCGGGGAATGACATCCGAGTTGTAAGTAGACGGCGAGGACATGTAAAAAGGTTCGTGGCAGGCTCGCATTATGTTTGTACTGGGGTGGGATTCCGCAGGCAAATTTGAACTTCGAAAACCACCAGCCAGCGCGTGACTAGATGATGGGACAAATCCGAACAAACAAGCGACGGTGCTGTGTGCTGCGGCCGCCTCGCGGCCGTTGGCCTCGTCGATATCACTGCCCTGAACACTTTGCGTACAATGTCTGGTGAGCACCTGCTGGCCAAGCGCGCCTCACTTGGGGCTCCTTCCAGCTCTGCTTCATCTACATCTTCCTTTGAGCGGCATGATGAATTCTGGCTTCCAGATGGAAACCTCATTCTCGTCGCGAACGAGACCACCGCGTTCCGCATCTATCGCTCGCTCATCGCCTCCCAGTCGACCGTCTTCGAGGACATGTTTACCGCGTCTACATCAAACGATGACGAGCTCTACGAGGGATGTCCGGTCGTGCACTTGTCGGACTCCCCTCAAGACCCCGCTCATCTCCTCCGAGTGCTGCTTCCAAAGTCCCGACGGCTGTACGTCTCTTCATCCTCTCCCCTCACCATTGAGGGACAGTGTCTGATCCCATCTTATGGTCTGACAGATATCACGGCACGAGTCCTGGCACGTTCCACGAGATCTCCGCCGTCATCCGCCTCGCGCACAAATACCATATCCAGGACGTGCAGGACCAAGTCCTCGCCTCTCTCCGAACGTGCTTGTTTTCTCCCAACTTCGACGATTGGCACAAGCTGCCCACCTTGGAGTGTTTAAGATACACGGGCCCCACCGTAGCGATCGCCGTCGTGACCCTCGCCCGCCTCACTCGCTGCTCCCGGGGGCGCTCTACACCTGCGCCCATCTCGAGGGAAAGGTCCTCGACGGCTGGGCGCGCGAGGACGGCACTGTCGAGCATCTGTCCATGGGGGACCTGCGGCGGTGTCTGAACGCCCACCGGGTGCTCGTGCTCGAGATGATGTCCTTGCCAGCGCGCATTCACATTGGACGGCCACGTCGAGGCATGCGCGACCGCGGCACGGTGCCGGCTCGCGTGCCAGCACGTGCTGGTGCGCATCATGAGCTCGGAGATGGCCCCGGGGAGGCGGGTGCTCTGGAGCTGGAACACCACCATCCAGCAGATGGCCGAGGGCAAGGACGGCGACGAGCTGACGGTCTGCAAGGCGTGCGAGAAGGTGCTGTTGGAGAGGAACCGGCGAGAGAGGTGGCTGCTTTGGAAGAAGCTGCCGGAGATATTTGATATCACGGTTGATGGTTGGGGGTCAGAAACGGGGGACGAGGGCGAGGGTACAACGAATGCCTAGCAGCTCTATTTTGTGAGTGATTATGCCCTGAAGTGTGCCATCCTGATCTTACATCCATTCTTTGTTAGTCTCGAGCCCTCGAAATGCATCCTTTGGCGCGGCCGATCTAGTACTGTTTTTCCTCCTTGTACTTGTGAGTTAGGTCCTATTCTCGAGTGTATTGCATTATACACTGTATAAGTGGCACCTCGTCGAGTCGGCACTTTCAAGTTCTAACCGCCATATTGCCCAGCTGAATAAACTATCTGGTGTGAGGTAGCACTTCAGAGTGCGTATGTGCTGGATCAATTTAGGTTGAGGTATTGCAAAACTCGTTGCAGACTTACAATCCCGCCTAGCAGTCAAGTTTCAGGCTTGCGGCTCCCGGCCAAGTCATGGCGGCTGTAGTGACGCCCGTGTTACGCGTGACATAACGAGTTTGGCATCGAGTCACGGTGGTGTTTCAGATCTTCAGACTTTTCCTCCGCGCTTTCAATGTGGTATCCGCCATGTCCGACGCTGCAGATACCCGCCCTCCGAAGCGTACAAGGCTTTCTGGCGACCCACTTCAAGAGAAGAGGCAAGACTCCTCACGTTCGTCTTCCAAGCCTCAATTCAGGCCCGCGGCTGAGTTTTGGTTTGATGACGGGAACATCATCCTCGTCGCTTCGCCTCGACATGTGGCCTTCCGCATCTATCGCGGCCTCCTTGCTTCGCAGTCAACCATCTTCTCCGACATGTTCGCCTCCTCAAGCTCGAGCGCCGAGGAGTCCTTTCAAGGTTGTCCGATCGTACAGCTCTCGGACTCGCACCACGATTTGTCGCACCTCCTCCGCATCCTTCTCCCCAAATCGCGCATTCAGTGAGTGCCTCCCATCAGGTATATTTCGCGATGTCTCGTGGACTTCGGCTGACATCTCTCTTATTCACCAGCTACCAGCGCACGGACGCGGACCCCGTGCGCACCTTCAGCGAAGTGTCCGCGCTCGTCCGGCTCGCGCACGAATACCACATCCAGCCAGTCCAGGACCAAGCCCTCGCAGCCCTCGGTCTCTTCGACTTCACGGACGACTTCAACACCCACTTCACCGGGGTGCTTAACAACACGAGGTCGCTCATGAGCAAGGACGCGCAGGCGATCGGCGCCGTGAACCTTGCGCGCCTCACGGACACGCCCTCCATGCTCCCCCTCGCGCTGTACCACTGCGCGTACCTCGGCGGCGCGCTGCTCGACGGCTGGAAGCGGCGCGACGGCACGGTCGAGCATCTCACGCGCGCGGACCAGCAGCGGTGCATCGACGGGCGCGTCGTGCTCGCCGAGGAGCAGCACATGCTGCTGTTCCAGCTCTTCGAGGGGGAGTCGAGCGAGGACTGCGTGCAGCCCTGGGCGTGCGAGGAGATGCTCGTGAACATGCAGGAGAACACGATGCTCTCGCGGGCCTACAGGGACTGCCCGGCGCTCGCGGACTGGACGGGGACGTGGAGAGGAACCGAGCTGTGCGGGGAGTGCGAGGCGGAGCTTGGGCGGCGGAACAGGCGGCTGCAGAGGAAGATATGGAACAAGCTCCCGGAGATATTCGATATCGAGGTCGAGGGGTGGGTAGAACCTGAGTCCGACGAGTCCGAGTCGGATGACGGATTTGAGGCGGAGGATGGGTCGGACGACGAATGAGCCCTTCATCGAGTGGTGAGCCCTCATTTACTGTACCTTCTGGATTGAGTTTCATGGCGGCGTTCGACATTAGCGTTCAATCAATACGTCGCTGTGGATGTTTAGCCTTCTGGTGCGTGGTTATCGAATGCGCTTCGGCCTCCGTTCATCTCCAACTAATTGTAAACATTCCTTCAGCCCAACACACTCTATCTGCTTATCTCTTCTGGCCGTATATTGTACTGCGGTATAATTTCGAATGATGCGCTGTCGCACGCTGGGGCTGTCTCCTGTTGGGTGCCATAGTCAGGTATTCGTGAGCCTTGTTTTCTACCTTATCTGCTCTTCAGCTGCTCAAGCAAATGTAAGTCATCCCCGGCCGTCGCAATGGCGCCGACAGTCATGCGGCGCCACACGTCCTCTGGAATATCACGAGAACCGATGATACGGTTCAGAGAAGCGTGTCTGCTTGGAATATGCCCCACATCTTTGCATATCGCCGTTCAATATGCGGTCCATACCCGTAACACGAAGTTTAGCGTCTGCTATGAGCATGCAGCCACGACCCGGAGTACTAGTGGTGTTCGTGATCCCAGTCATGAATCCGCCGATTGGCTTACTGTTTAAAGTTGCAGGTATACTGCACTTGACGTTTCGCCCACCTTGGCTTATCGACTCTACCCAGTCTATGGAGCGCTCCGATCCGTGGCGCATATCGGATAATGACCTCCGTGAGTGTCGGTGTCTCCGATGGAGAGAACAAATCTAGATAGACCCCGTCCTACAGACTGTCGACAGCAGAACCCTAATACACATCCATCTATACATTATCGCCAAGGCTCTCACCGGAACCGCATCACTACTCTTCCATTCTCCTGGGAAGCACCTTTGACCTCCAGTACTCATGCCCGTTCTTCCAAGCACATTCACCGAGCTTGAGAGCACTCGTATTTTGGACAGGCACACCGTCTTCCTACCCCCTTTATCCCATTCCGCCATCAAGCTCGATTCGTTTGCCCTCTCAGGTTTCTTCGGCGGTGGTCGTTCGGTAGTTGGAATGGCGGCCCTGAAGCTCATCCCAGGCCACCGCTGGTGCGGGTGGTACAACACCCCAGGCAGCATCGAGATGGCCAAGCAGTATGGTCCCCTCGCGCACCTGAAGCTGCTGGATTCCCTCTTCCCTGAGGGCGAGGCCAACCCGGCACGCCTCTTCAAGCTCGACATCAAGAAGGGCCCGCAGTTTGTCGCTGCCCATTCGAAGACGAGGTTGAAGTCCACCGGACACCTCGCGCACCTCATTACCAGAAGGGCAGAGAAAACGGACCTTACATACGATCACTTCCCTGATAGAGCCGTGACGAGCCCCAGCGTCGCTATTGTCAACTTGGAGCATCGAGGCGTACCCGCTCATCCCCGGAAGCAGCCCTCTCTGCCTAGAAGCTGGGAGACGTTGTTCGCATTTGCACCAATGTCGGTGAGCGTGGGTGCGTGCGTTACGTGTGCACTCGCAGCAGACTGGTACTGCTTTGTGAGCATTGTCGTAGGCATCGCCGCGCATGGCATCGCTTGCTATGCTATCGGCTCCGGCAGGCTTACGCTCCAACACCCCGATCCGGCTCCAAAGTCGCGGCGTGGAGACGGAGTGCTGAAAGGCAACAAGACCTTGGTAGTCTTCATTGGCGGCGAGAACGCTGTCGACGTTTTCACCCGCGGCTGTTTCCGCCTCAAGTACGGCGCGGGATCTTCAGAGAAGAAAGCCAATCGGTTGTTTAATCATCTCTCTGTCACGAAAATATTTATGCTGACAGTATTCATTCCTAGGACAAACCGAACTTTCAGCGCGAGGATTGGTCGTACGTCAGCTACACACAACTCCATGCAGAACATGCATTCCACCTCAGGAGCGCTCCCTCAGCATCTCTCGGCCCGTATGCGTCACATGTGCCAATCGTTTTGGAATCCTCCTCAGTCCCTCATCGGGTACTCCACCCTTCTCCTCATGGGGCAGTTTATCGTCCAGCTGCTCCTCATCCCGCTCGGCACCCTCTTTGGCCAACTCATGTTCATTTCCACAGTCATCACGTCATGGATGTACAATGCCCACCTCTCCTCCCTTGATCGTGAGGGGATCCAAACTCAGATTCTCATGAACGCCGTGGGGCTCGATGATCTCGATATTCGGAAGTACCAGCTCAGCACGTGGACAGCCACAGTCGCATTCACCTGCTTCGTCGTCGCCTCGGCGCATCCCCTCGACGATCCCCTCCAGTTCCTAAACTCCATGGTCCCGAAGAACACAGTTGTGTGGAAGGAGTGGAAGAAGAACATGCGGGAAAAGCTGAAAGATAGGAGATATTTTGACTTGGTTGCAAAATGCAAGAAGATGAAGTTCTCGAAGAAGGACTGGGAGGTGGTGGATGGGAAGAACCGGAATTCACTCGAGACCCTCTTCCATGACGCTGAAGATGCGTGGGCCGCATGGTCTCGAGTACGCAACTTGCACTTCGCATCCAAGACAGAGGCCACTTTGGTGTGATGTTGTTGAAAGCGATGATTCGGTATGTTTTCGTTGTGGCTGTCTTGTAGTTGGTATGTAACTGAAATGTATTGTGCCACGGCCCCTAGGAATGTCTTAAATTCAGAACACTCAGTCGCATGTATGTGTGGTGCCCAATTCAATTTAGATAAGCGAAACACTGTTCGAAAATACAGATGAGAAAAGCGAGCTCATTTGAAGCGGGATCGTGTTGACGGTCATTCACGCTCGCGCCAACTGCGAACGTGTTAAGGGCGAGTGCCCAATACGTTACCTCAGCGCTGACTTTGATAGTTGCGCTCCTTATCATCCACTCTTGGATCGGTGGTGCGAGAAGCATCTTCCTGTGGATTCGCCGTTCTCGACCGACACCCTCGACGTACTAGGCTACACTCCGGCGTGGCATTCGCCCTTCAGACGAGACACTGCTGACCTTCTACAGTGACACTCCCTGGGATTCGCTTACCACGGTCGATAGCCAATGGACTCCCCCTGACTCGACATTCCAATGGATTCAACAGGCCAGTGTCTACGACGTGAGACTGCTCCCCATATACATCATCCTGAACCCCTCCGGCCTGATGCTCCCTACCGGTCCTGGGGATGGCGGCGAGCCACAGTGGAGGAGATCGAAGGACGACCCCGAGGTGAGTACTGCCCATCGTCGCTCCCTGATTCCGTGGAGCCAGCGAGCTTAGCCACTGCCTGGTCGTATGATGGCAGTCGTAGCCAACTTGCCTCACGAGCCCCGAGCACTACTAGCCATACTGGTACTGCTCGATCGCATAGCATGGCCGAGCTCTCAAGCACAATGCGGCCCCGACTCGCACTCAACTGGGGCATTGCAATTCATGCCGCCCTTGCCGTCACCAACTGAGGGCTGAACCATGTCACAGAAATGGACTACTCGAGTGTTGCAGGTGCGTTCCAAATCTCTCTCGCTGCTCGACAGTCCGCCCCGATTGAGCACACTCGCTTGACTGTGCTCTCTCCCCGGGTCACTCAGTCATTATCCTATGAGCCGACTGCGCCTGCCTTCGACCCGTCTGTGTATTGTGAGGCAACCCGAGTACGCACCTCTCCGCGTAACCCTACCGCGATATTCGAATCCGAGAGACCCAAATGCCAGCAGGCCTTGCGGTCGCAGGTGTCCCTCCGCTCATAACACATAGTTGAGCATGCTGAGGAACTATTAACACTGCATAGCCGGTCAGATACAGCACTTTCAAGATACGCTAATGAAGTTCGTGCTGCCCAGAGCTGTACTAACAGCGCCCCGCTCGACAATCAGCACATGCTTCGAGATGTTGACCGCACTATTGCAGAGTCCTGCGTCTCGCTCAGGCTCCACCATTAATCACCGCAACTGACTGATCCCAGAGTATCCCCCCTGCGCCGCCTCCAGTCGTTGAAGGGACTGCTATCCCCTCGTATGTTGATACTCACGCGTTGTAGACTGGGCACGGTACTACGTTCCCGAAACTCGATGCCGAGTACTGTGGCAGGGAATGCAGCCGTATGTCGTCGACGGCGAGGTGGACGGAGGTCTTCGTGCAACTTGGCGCGCTTCAAAAGCGGGCTCGGAATTTGTGCCGTTCTCATAGGTCGGATTCTGAGTCCGGACGTCGCCGCCGTTGTATCCTGTGTTTCGTGCTTGCGCTTCAAAGCCACCTCAAAGTGACATGGATGAGAGATATTTTACTATGTGTAATCAAATACTCACCAGTGCTCTCCGATGAGCGAAGTGAGCATTGCGGCAAGACTTGCTTATGTCCCGTTGGTGCGTTCTGGGTCGCGTCGTGTCACAGCAGTGGCGCTTGCACGTGATACACGGTCACCCATGACAGCACATTGGCGCCAGCTGGGACAGCGCGACAGTTGGAGCGCAACCACGATGTCCGACAATGGCCGACCTCTGAAGCGTGCTCGTATCTCGGAGACCGCCTCCTCCCCAGACGTCCCAGAGTCGTCTACATCCGCAAATCTCCCCCACCTTTTCGAGCCCCATCATGAATTCTGGCTTCCGGACGGCAACATCATTCTCGTCGCCCGCGCGATCGGGTTTCGCATCTACCGAGGACTCATCGCCGCCCAATCCACTGTTTTCGAGGACATGTTCGCCTCCTCAAGCACAGACGCCAATGAAATCTTCGATGGATGCCCAGTAGTCCATCTATCGGACTCACCAGAGGACCTCGTGCACCTCGTACGTGTACTCTTGCCCAAATCCCAACGGTTGTACGTGTCGTTGTCTATCGCTCCCTCGGTCTTTTAGAGGCAATCTCCTGATGCATTGATATCTTAGATACAACCGCCCCGCGTCGCGCCCCTTCAGCGAAATCTCCGCCCTTGTCCGCCTCGCCCACAAATACCACATCCAGGACGTCCAGGACCAAGCCCTCGCCTCTCTGCAGGGGTCCGTGCTCTCATCTCACTTCGAAGACTGGTTCAAGGAGTCTACTATGCCTATCATCGACAACATCGACATGATCGGCATTGCGAACCTCGCTCGCCTGACCGACACCCTGTACATGCTCCCGGGTGCACTTTTCGTCTGCACCCTCCTCTCCCCCGGCGAGCTACTGAGGGGCTTGACGCGAGAAGACGGCACCGTCGAGCACCTCTCCGCGGACGATCTCCGACGATGCCTCGAGGGTCAGCGCACACTTGCTATCGAGGTGAGCCTCCTGCCGTCACGCATCTTCGCAAGGACGCCCGCCGTTGGCTGCAGCACGCCAGCCCACTGCCAGCCATGGTGCCTGCACACGCTGGTGTGCATCGTAAGTTCCGAAAACATCGCTGCACGGCAGACCTCGCTTGGCTCCTGGCGAAACACCATTGTGCCCCCCGCTTCAGACGGAGGAATGAACACTGCGAAGCTCTGTGGGGCATGCGAGAAGGAGCTCTTGAGGAGGGATCGACATGAGAGGTGGAAGGTTTGGAAGAGGCTGCCCGAGATATTCGGGATCGATATCGAGGGATGGGGGACAGGAGCAGATGGTGGGAGCGCGAATGGGGAGGATGCTTAGCCGCCTACCTGGTTCATCGTGATCAATGTACTTACCTATCCTGCCGTGCATTGGCTTCCATGGAAGTTAGTTTCTGCTGGGAAACTAGAAGTCGGTTTCGATTCGAATGGATTTTCCTTGCACTGACGCAACAGATGGTCAGGATGCGAACGCTGCAAGGTTTGCGTTCGACTTCGTTACAAATGTCGGCATCTCGAAATGCTTGAGACCGCTGGCAGCTGTACTTGCATCAACGCAGCAGTATATCCTACCCGCGATTCGTCACCTTCAAGTCATCCGCGTCAATCGGCTTCCCGTAATCGCATCGTGAGCCTGACAGCGGCATGGCGACGGGTGAGACTTCCACATACCTCGACCGCTGCACATCATTCTACTCACCTTGACAGCTCTCGCAGCCCAGTCTACACTATCCCAGATGCTAGACATTTGAACTGCACATCAATCAAAGTGGCTGCGTCCACGAAACCAGCTCGATCGAAGGCTGCGCAACCTGCGCTAGAGCCGAGGTGCGGCGGTGGCACTCAGAAATTAGAATCATCAGCCAGAAGGACTCGACCCAGACCAGCCACTGTCTTCGCAAAAGCACAGCCTATAGCCCCAGTGGAAACATCTATGCATTACGGCCAGGCAGCGCTCTGAATAGACACGACACACCAATCAAGAGAGACTCTGAACGCTGGCTTATGGCCGCTTACCGATTTCTCTGCCCGCCTCAAACTCTTCATCTCACCTCACCTAGATCCCGTGGATACTCGTATATCATGACGACTCGGAACTCACCTCAAACATGCGGAAAACGTGGCCAGCGGACAGGGCCATTGGTTCCAAGGACTTACAGGGGATTTCCGCTGAAGGTCAGTGGCGCGACACCACCGATGTTCGACACTTGCGACCACTGACAATTTTGGGCTCCTAGATAGAGAGGTCAAGACGAGTTTGCGACAGGGGCATCGAGGGCGAGAAGGAGTGGTGATGGTTGAAGGCAACCATTCGCATTGTCAGCCAATCGGATGTTGTAGTGGGTCGTCCGAGCACTGATCAGTGATTACTAATGTTTGCATTGCGTCAGGACTCCCAACGGCGGCAACGAACTTGAACTGGCAATCATCCCTTCCCTTGTTTTTTGTCATCACGATGATGTTACTAGGCCATTCAACAGATAGAAGGTGAAACGTACGGACAGAGAGTGCTCGAGCAGGCAGCTGAGGCTCTAGATTTAGCGAGGGTACGTGGGTCACATTCATTTCGAGGCTCGGATCTAGACCGCGTTTTGTATACTAGTACTACAAAATTGCAGGACATGGCGACCACTGTGTGTAAGCAAGCGTGGAGAACTTGAATGAGTATGAGGGACAGGCACGATACGGCACCGTAGATGTGGCCACGCAGAACTGAGCAGTAGCTGCCGTCACGCAACCTCAAGCTCCCGCACTGTCATCTATCATTTCGCTCCAGGACTCCCCCAACCATCCACCTTAATTTCAAAGAGCCCCGGAAGCGCATCCCAAACCCTCCTGCTGACCTCCCGATGCTCCCGCATGACCACCTCCAAGCAGTTCTCGCATAGCTCGCTCGCCCGCACCAACGCCTCCAGCTGCCTAGCCCAGCCGTGAAATACGTCGACCTCGTCCATCTGTAGCTGCGCCGCGAGTGCCTCGCGAAGGTGCTCCCTCATCAAGCTGGTCACCCATGCACATGAATAGCTCTGGGCACAAGGCGGGGCGCGCGTGAGGTCGTTGAGAAGGCCGGACTCGTAAAACGAGGTGTGGAGTGCGAGGAGTGGCGCGCGCGCGTTGGTGCAGCGCTGGAAATCCGCGGGCGAGAGGTGCTCGACGGTGCCGTCTGCGCGTGTCCAGCCCATGCGGAGTACGTCGTTTGGAAGGCAGCAGCACCTGTAGAGTGCGAGAGGGAGCATGCGCGGCGTATCGGTCAGGTGCGCGAGGTTGATCGCGCCGATGGCGTTGATGGGTTCGATGGCAATTTCGGTGTCTGGAGGCCCAGAGAATGCAGCGAAGTCACTCGTGAAATGGTAGCGCTGCAGGGAGCGGAGTGCGTGGTCCTGGAGGGACTCGATGTGGTATTTGTCGGCTAGGCGGATCACGGCGGACACCTCATCGAAGGAGCGTGGCTGATCTGCGTTGGACATGTACCTGCGTGGAGAGCGTGTTGGACCAATGCAGCATCGTATCAGGAAGTAGTTCAATAACACACTGGATGGGAGATCTCGGAATGAGAACACCGAAGAGGTAGGCCAAGTCTTGAGAAGAGTCGGTGAGCTGCACGACGGGGCATCCGTCGAGAATCTCGTCAAAACTAGAGCTAGATGCGGAAAGCATGTCGGAGAAGACTGTCGATTGTGAAGCTAAGAGGCCGCGATAGACACGGAAGCCGGTTTGCTGGGCTACGAGGATGATGGTCCCATCGTCGAACCAGAAATCCGGATGTCGTTGGAAAGTGTAAGGCGCTGTGGCATCCAGATCTGAGTCCTCCTTTGAAAGTTGTCCAAGCTTCAACGAACGGCTTCCCACATCGACTGCGGACATGGTGGTAAGAGACAAGAGAGGAGTTGACATCCCGGCGTCGCAGAATCACCACCACGCCGTCACCACGCGGCTTCTCGTTACGTCACTTGATGAACGCAAAGCGTGAGCACGGCACTGCGTACGATTGTCTTGGAAAGCCACACACGCTGTGTTACTTAGGGGTTGTAGTATTGCAGCAGTCAGCTCTCCGATGAGCCGTGGTATGCGCTTGAAAGGAAAGTATAGTGAATGAGACCGGGCTTATGACCAGACGCAGCGGAGCATGAAGATTGGGAGGGAATAATTGGGTAGAGAAAACGAACATACACGGTGCAATGATTTGTTTATGAAAGAATTTCCGAGAACGAAGACGTCTGGCGGAGGGAAAAAAGCCAAAAGAGCGCAAGGAACGGGAGGAGATGTCACACGCGCACGCCGCCGCTATGCAGCACCTGCGGCATCATGCAAAACCTGGGCACTCTTCCAGCCTTCAACATCGACCCCGAAGATCTCCGGAGCGGGTCCCAGAGACGTCTGCGGACGACCCACATCTTCCTCGCGAGCTCTCCGACGCACTGACCACAACCGATCACGCCTCCGGCATACCAGCTCCTCCAACAACCTCATCCCATCACGCAGCACATCGCACACCACCCTCCACTGTGCGTCCAACAGTTCGCTGCCACTAGGAAGCAGCCCCGCCACACATCCGCTGAACCACAGGAGCACATCCTCAGCTCGAGGGCATCGTCTCCAAGACCTGGGTGTGAAGCGAGATGTACAGTGCGACGAGCGACGAGCGCGCCGCAGAGCATCGCGCAATGTCTGCGGGGGTGAGGTGCTCGACGGTCCTCTCTGCTCGCCTCCACCCTCCGAGGAGCGTCTCGTCGTCGAGACGGCAGCACTGGTACAGCGCGAGGGGGAGCATGCATAGGTTGTTGTTGACCGCACCGATGGTGTGGATCGGCTCGACGGCGATTGTGGTATCGTAAGGGCCGGAGAACGCGTCAAAGCTGCTGGTGAAGTGGTCCGCTAGAGTGCGCGGAGCGCGTGGTCCAGGATAGAGGGATGTCGTACTTGTCTGCAGGCGGATGACGGCGGACACGGACTCGAAAGAATGGGGCTGGTCAGGCTGGGAGACGTGGCAGCTGTGCATACGTCAGATGCAAGTTATCATACGCCAGGCTGCGAGAACATTCCACGACTTACTGGATCGGAGAGGTCGGTAGAAGGACACGGAGGAGGTGCGCCAGATCGTGCGGAAAGTCGTACAGCGGCACGACGGGACATCCATCGAGGGACTCGTTGTGAGAGGTAGAGTTGGAGGAGGCGAGCATGTCCACAAAAACCATTGATTGCAGAGCGAGGAGGCAGCCGTAGACTCGGAAACCCGTAGCCTGAGCGACGAGGACGATGCTTCCGTCTTCAAACCAGGACTCCGGATGGTGTTTAAGACGGTCCATCGCGAGGGTGGATGGAGTGCCTGCCTGAACAGCAGACATAGTGGTAGAATACAAATGCATCTCGCTCCCTTGACGATGCTGGGTCGAGCCCCGATTAACTTGGAACACGCGGCGTCACAATAGTAAGCCACAGGAAACGGGTGTGGCACCGTGCGTGGGACCGCGAGTGTCTGCCGGTAACGACAATACGTCAAGCGAGGCTGTAAGAACGTTCAAAGCCGCTTCCAGCGATGGGGTGCGTAAGTTATACAGGGGTGATGCAGCTCAGCACAGCTCGTGCCCCGAGGAGAGTCATGGTGCCTCGGGGACGCGGGGAAGGATTTGCTGAATGGCGATATGGAGGAAACGTTATATAGCACGCTCGACTGCCTTCGGCAATGAGGCTCCCTTGTTGACACATAGTCGGTTGTGTCTGAATGAGAAGACCACAAGGAGGTAATATTACAAGATGGCAAGTGATTCACGATGCACAGCGCGACAAGAAGTCCTAGTCTTGGTGCCAGCATCGTCTGGAGGAAACCACACATGTTCGACTAGTCGACTCGGTCGAACAGCACCCTACCAAGACACCGGCAATTGGAGAGCAGGAGCGAGAGTGTCCGATTTCATCCAGAGCGAATCCGATGAGGAAGCGGTCCAGTACAAGAGAGCGAGCAGTTGGTCTCGAAATCACGCTATGCGACCGAGGGTGGGAGACAGGTGAACGAGGGGGTAAGAGCGGAAGGTCTGGGCCATGCATCCTCCTCCGCGGCACGGAAAAGCTGCAGAGTTCGAGCTTCCCAGCAGCAGTTTCTTCGCGCGATAAAACGCGATGAGCTGATGCATGCGTTGATTTGCAAGGGGGAACAAGAGTCGCATCGTGACGTGGGATTGTAGGGCAATGGCTGTTTGACGTCTTGATTCGGAGGAGAGGGAGGCGAGGACAAAGAAGGAGAGGGACAAAGAAGGCGAGGGGTACGAGAACGGAAGGAAAGAGAACAACATTTGTAACCGCACCTTCATTGCGCTGCGCCGCACATCCACACCATCATGCCGCATCCCCCACATCCTCACCACCCACAGGCTTGCCCCACCCCTCCACGGTGATCCCTAGCGTCCGCGGCAGCGAGTCCCACATCCGCCTACGCTCCGCTTTGTCCCGCTCGTACAGCACCTGCCGACACCCTGCGCACAAGCTGCCCACCTCCGCTATCAACCTCGACCAGTCCCAGAGCGCATGAATCACCGGGCTCGGAATTTCGCGCGTGGTGCAGCGAGCTAGTGCAGCGACGACAGGGACACAACGTCCACCGTCTTCGCACTGATCCAAGGCGATCTCGTCGAAGAGGCGTGAGATGAAAAAGGATTCCTGGCAGGTGAACCTGATGCGGCCGTCGATGCAGCGCTTCAGGTCCTCCGGAGAAAGGTACTCCACTGAGCCGTCTTCGCGTGTCCAGCCGTCGAGGAGTGCGCTGCCGAGGTAGCAGCACTGGTAGAGCGCCAGGGGTAGCATGAGTGGGGTGTCGGTGAGACGGGCGAGGTTCACAGCGCCGATGAAGTGGACGCGTTCCATCTCAATATGAGACTTTAAAGGGCCTGAAAAGACGTCGAAGTCGCTCGTGAGCCAGGTCTGGTGGAGAGCGTGGAGCTCTTGATCCTGAACAGACTGTATGTGGTATTTGTGAGCAAGACGGACCACGGCGAAGATCTCGTCGAAGGAGTGGAGGATTTCGGGATTGGGGGCGCGATAGCTGAAAGGGTCATTGATATGGGGCAAAGTGAGACATTCGAGGCAAAATAAAACGCGCACCATGTTGGGGATGTGGGTAAGAGAATACGGAGCAGATGTGCCAGGTCAACTCCAGAATCGGTGAGGTAAACGACCGGACATCCTTCGAGGGTCTCGTCGGCGGTAGAGCTGGCGGACACAAACATGTCCGCAAAGACGGTCGACTGCGCTGCTAGGAGGCCGCGGTAAATGCGGAAGCCGGTGTGTTGGGCGATGAGGACAATGTTTCCATCGTCGAACCAGAATTCCGGATGGCGGTCAAGGTTCGCCAGAGAGGCAGAAGAGGACGGTACAAGCGGGTATTGCTCCATCGATAGTCTTGCACGCTTTGAGTGGCGCGGGCTTGCGTCGTGGACAGACATGGTGGTGGATGGGGGACAAAAAGGTTGACTCCCTCGCGCAGACCCGTGACCCGTTATGTCAACGCGTCACATTCAGTCACTCCTTCATCACACGAGACGTGACACAATCGGCGCTTGCACTTCTTTTCCTTTTCCTCCGCACGCTGCCTCTACTCGATCTCTTCGACTATGTCCGATTCACATGGACTAGAGAACCGTCCTCCTAAGCGCACTAGGCTCTCTACAAATGAAGCAACTGAATCTCTGACAACTCCTACAGTCGCTTCAAGCTCTTCAGCCGACTCTCTCCAACGCCACCCGGAGATTTGGTTCGATGATGGCAACATCGTCCTTGTCGCTCAGGAGACAGTCTTCCGCATCTATCGCGGCCTTCTATCTGAACAGTCTACAGTGTTTTCCGACATGTTTGCATCCTCCACCTCCAACCCCAGCGAGACCTTCAATGGGTGTCCGGCCGTCCACCTTTCCGATTCGCCGTCTGACCTGGCACACTTGCTCCGTGTCCTTCTTCCCACATCGCACATACAGTAAGCAATATATTGTCATTTTTGTGCTCACAAATCGTGTACAAATGCTCTCTCCGGCAGGTACCACACACCAAAGACAGGTCTCGCACAACGCACGTTCGACGAAGTCTCTGCCGTCATCCGCCTTGCGCACAAGTACGGCATCCAGCCAGTGCAAGACCAGGCACTAGCATACGTCAAAGAGCGCTGCTACCCGAGCGACTTTGACGCCTTCTCGTCCTCGATCCCAGAGCCCGAATCCCCGCTCCTCCCTGTCCACGCCATAGGTGCCGTCAACCTCGCTCGCCTCACCGACACACTCTCCATCCTCCCCCTTGCACTTTACTGGTGCGCGAGCCTCGACTCGAACACTCTGCTCAACGGCTGGACGCGTGGAGATGGCGCCATCGAGCGTCTCTCCGACGCAGACCTCCGGCGATGTCTCGACGGTCGTGTCGCACTCGCCCGGGAGCGGTTCTTTTTCGTCTCCTACCTGTTCGAAGACCTACACAGCCCAGATTGCCAGAGCACCAACATCTGCGGAAGAAACTTGAGGTTCTTTGACATTGTCGCGACGCGGTCACGGAGCATCATTCAAGCCGAGGACGAGGATGGTGGGGTGCTGAGGGACTGGGAACCTCTTATCCGGTCGCTCTCCATCGGGGTCCAATCAGTGTGCGACCAATGCGTCGAGATGTTGTTGAGGAGGGCTCTGAGTGGGAGGAAGAGGGTGTGGAACCGCTTGCCGGCGATTTTTGGAATCGACGTCGAGGGCTGGGGGGAGCCTGATGTTCAGCTCTGACGACGCTGATAACGACGACGATGGCAGGCGACAAATATCCCCTCTGGAGCAAACATAAGCAGTAAGTTGACAAATTTTCAATATCGAGAGACGGATGCTGAAGGGCGTCATACACTTTCAGTCACTTGGCTGTCCCTAGCTGCTTCTGCCCGTACCTGCGACTCAGTCCGCGCAGCTCATATGTATCTGTATGCTCTCAAAGCCATATATTGCACATCCTTGACATCACCTACCACCTCTTCGTACCGTCTTATCGATCGTAGACATCTCCTGTAGCACATTACATTTCTATCCTGATCTTTGCACCAGCGTCCTCTCGTCTTATCCGTACATGCCGACGAGCCGCCGGCCGCTGCTGTCTCCACCAAGACGACTCGGCTATGGTCTATCTTTACGGGTGATCATGAGACGCGTATGCCGTATACTCCGACGTTAAGCAACCTCTACCACACCCGCACCGTCGGAATTCAGCCAGCCCTCGACAGCAATCCCGTACACCCCAGGCAGCGACTCCCAGATCCTCCCGCGCTCCGCCCGGTTCCGTTCCCGCAACACCTCCTTGCATTCCGCGCACGGACTCTGGACTTGCCGGAGGAGCGTCAACGTAGATGAAAATTGACTTCTTCAGCCGCTCCTTGACCAAAGTGTTGGACCCGATGCGCTCGAGGGACGCAGCGCTGCCAGCGCAGCGTCCCTGCGTCGCGCATCTGCCTTGCGGCACCCGAGCGAACAGGCGGTGGATGAGCAGACAGTGCCCTTGCACGAGCGTGCTGCGTGCGTCGAAGCAGCGCTTCACGTCCACCATGCTGAGGTGCTCGACGGTGCCGTCTTCATGTGTCCAGCCGTCGAGGAGGGCGCCGCCGAGGATGGAGCACTGGTAGAGCGCGAATGGCAGGATGCACAGCGTGTCGGTGAGGCGCGCGAGGTTCACAGCGCCGATGCACTGTGGACCTTGGTTCAAGATTTGCTGGTTCGGAGGGGGGGAGGACATCTAGATCTCTCATCAAGGGGTACTCCTGGAGGGCGCAGATCACTTGGTCCTGGACGGACTGGGTGTGGTAGTACTTGACTGCACGATACGGACCACGGCCGCGGAAACCTCGTCGAACGGGCGAATAGCTTGTAGTTTGGCAGTCGGAGAGCTGGAAACAAGTCAAGTTATGAGGGTTATGTACTTGAAAGAAGAGCTGAGCCACTCACCGGATGGGAGACTTTGGTAGCAGGATGCGGAGTAGGTGAGCCAGGTCAACGTGAGAGTCGGTGAGATACGCAACCGGGCATCCGTTAAGCATCCCGTCAGCTTGAGAGCCTGCTGCAGCGAACATGTCTGCGAAGGCGGTCGATTGTGCTGCTAGAAGCCTGCTAAAGATGCGGAAGCCGGTGTTCCGAGCGACGAGGATGATGTGTCCATCGTCGAACCAAAGCTTGGGATGGTGTACGAGATTTGAAAGAGAGAGGGTAGAGGCGAGGATGCAGAGACAAAGCGCCCTCTGCCTCTTCCTGTGAGAGTTCGTGCGTTTCAGAGGACAGGAGGCCGCGTCCTCAGTGGACATGGCCATCGTGGAGGGAAGACAATTTCTCCCATTTCCATTCGGCGGTTCCGACTCGTGATAACGCGTGATGTCTACCGCAGCACACAGGGAGCGCTTTGCCAGCATCAGGCCGAAAGACCTGCTGTCGTGTACCAACTAGTGCAAGATAGTGCAGGCCCTCGGAAAAGAAATATAGACAAGCACAACGAAGGAGACGAAGTGAAACATTATCAAGCCTAGCCCAAGATAACCGATGCCACAGTATTAGTAGGAAAGTGATACAGAGCTTCCGAGACAGAAAGGCGGGCCAAGGGAAAGAGAGCGAACCGACCAATTAAGTGGGAAGAAGGACTGGGTATGGTTTACAAACGCATTCAAATACCGTAGACTGACGACGGAAACCACGTCCATGCGACGCAGGGGACGTCAAGCAGGCGCCACCGCACCTGCATTGTTGGATTTCGTCCATCCCTCGACAGCGACGTCGAATACGTGCGGCAGAGAGTCCCATGTGCGCTGGCGCTCCACCTTGTTGCGGTCGTACAACACCTGCTTGCACCCTTCGCAGAGACCCTGAGTGGCCCGTATCGCGGGCGACCAGTCAAAGAGTGCGGGCTTCTTCACCAAATCGTCCTTCTTCACGACGTTTCGCGAGATGGCGTCGAGCTGGGCTGCGCAGGCCCCTAGAGCCGTACACTTGTCGAAGGGGACTTTGTCGAAGAGGCGCGATAGGGAAAGAAAATGCTCCTGGGCGAGGGTAAGACGTGCGTCGAAGCAGCGCTTGACGTCTGCGGTGCATAGGTGCTCGATGGTGCCATCACCGCGCTTCCAGCCGTCAAGGAGGCTGCCTCCAAGTTGGCTGCACTGGAGAAGCGCCACGGGCAGAATCTGCGGGGTGTCGGTGAGGCGGGCGAGGTTCACAGCGCCGATGTACTGTGCGCCTTGGACCGAGATCTGCTGTTTTGGAGGGGTGGAAAAGACGGCGAGGTCGGTGGTGAAGGGGTATTCTTGTAGGGCGCGGAGTGCTTGATCCTGGACGGATTGGATGTGATACTTGTGTGCGAGGCGCACGACGGCTGAGACCTCGTCGAATGAACGGATGACTGCAGAATTGGCAGTAGGGTAGCTAGCAGATAAGGATGTCAGTGCAAGGCGCAGGGAGACCATTCAATCAACGGCGCACCATAAGGGAGATGCTGGCAGGAGAATGCGTAGTAGGTGCGCCAGATCGAGGGGAGAGTCGGTGAGGTGCACGACCGGGCATCCATCAAGAGTTTCATCCTCCTGGGAGCCAGCGGAGGCAAACATGTCAGCGAAGACGGTGGATTGCACCGCTAAGAGGCCGCGGAAGATGCGGAAGCCTGTTAGTCGACCGATGAGGACAATATTGCCATCGTCGAACCAGAACTCGGAGTGGCGCTTGAGATTGTTGAGAGAGAAAGGAACGAATGCATCTTGCTCTGTGGACGGTCTCGCACGCTTCGCAGGACGCGTGTTTGGGTCGATGGCGGACATGGTCGTGGGTGAGAGCAAAGCTGCTCTCGTCGTCATCGCCCCGATCAAGTTCGGGCGCGCCGTCACAAGCACGTGAGATATTGATATGGATTCCCACAAGCGTGACATTGACAATGCCATAGCGGACGACACAAACTTAAGACATCTGTAGTCGTACCGATCCTCTCCGAAATGTCATCCTCATCTTCCTCCTCCTCCTCCTCCTCCTCCTCCTCTGCTCAACTCTCGAATTGCGATGGCCGGGCCGAATCCTCCCTCACTTACTCGCGATACGGAGACTGCATGCCTCTCCCGTGAACTGGATAAGAGCCTTCTCCACTCCGTGCCTTGGGCCCCCGCCCCCTCTTCCCTCTCTATCTAGTGAGAGTCCATAGTATCGCACCACCCGACCGTCTCCCCACATTGGTCGCTCAGCTCTGAACGTGAATCCCTCCATATTGTTTGAATGGGACTAGCAACATCAGCAAAAGTGCAAAACGCTCGGGCAAGATTGGGGCAATCGGGGCAGGGACCCCAAATTGGTACAGACTGGGTTTCGAATACAAGTGAAGCCGATTGAGCCAGATCGGAAGTCAACAATTGCATCGACTGGACAGATCCTGTTCTTACACCCCTCCTTGCGCGGCGGTGTAGGTCTCCTTCACTGAATGCATCGCACTAGGCTCATAAACCACCATATCTCAGCTTTTGCGGGGCCAGCTTAGTTGTATGTTGACAATTCAGCGAGTATTAGACAACCGGAACGGACGACGACAGGGGGCGCGGTTTGGCGCGAAGGAAGCCTAATCTGGACGGTCCCGATTTAGCCCCGACGTCTCAACACATGCCAAACCCCCCATAAAATCTGGTCGCTCTCCCCCGGTTTCCTTCCCCTCCAACCACCATCCATCTCTGATTTGGTCGCCTTCTTGCTGTCCTCTTCATGGTATAGCCCTCTACAATGGTACGTGGTGTTCCAAGTCGCTGCGCATGGGCTTCCCTTTGGGCTTCAAGCACACGGCGAGGTAGATTCGCTGCCCGAAATGGATTCTATGTGGGTATATGCGCCTATATGCAGTCCCGGAACGCAGAGATGAGTGGTGCGTTGGTTTTTCATCCTATGGAGTGCTGTGGGTGGGATAACAGGTGCGTCGGAGTCTCAGTTCAGAACTCGCTCACCCCGCGTTGGCAGCCAGAGCCGTTATGCTTCCCCCACATGTGAGTCCTCCTTCTGTCCTCACACCTTCTCCGCAAATTTGGCTCCTTGCACTCTGCCTCCGAAATCTCCCTCTGCGCTTCTTCGCCCGTCCTCTTACTCGTCTTTAATGGTCTCTTTTTTCCTCCTTCGCCTTTCGGAGTACGTATGTCGTACTTATCTTCTCCTCGTTACGGACTTTGACGCGAGCTTCCGTACTGCGTGTTCCCATGACCTGATTGTCGTAGTTAAACCTAATATATTTGGTGTCTGACATTCGAATTCCGAGCGATGCCTGCACAAGATGAACCTAGATTTCTCCAAGCATATGCAATTCGCCCGGATTGACCGGCTTCAAGGACGTTTGCCACAATGCGACAGAGCGCGCGTGCCAATCGGCTTCGATCGGGTCAGTCCTGCTCAAGCTCGTACAATCACACTTTTCTGGCGCTCTTGGGCTTGAGCAGGATTTGATGTAACTCAAGGGGTTTGCAATGCAAAATTGGGTCTCTCGAATTAACTCGGCTACAGTGTATTTGAGCCCACTGAAGCCCCTACGTTCTGCACTTTTGCTGATGAACACGTGTTTACGATATTACGTGAATGCTGCCGCACCATGAGCACGAGGGTCGCGTGCGACAACCTCACCTCCAGCCCACAGCTAGAATCAACTTAGTCGCACTCGTTTCTGACCCCCGAGAATGTCTGGCATGATCTCGGCCACTCATGACATCGCACAACACAGGCAGGACCTAGGAGATGACCCAGCTGGCTCTTCGATGTCCGTTTCCACTGAGTTCGCCTCCGATCTCCAACGCCACCCCGAAATCTGGTTCGACGAT